>SSNR01000081.1:1765344-1795287 GCA_006937965.1 Callopanchax toddi
GGGGGGGGGGGGGGGGGGTCAAGCAAACAGACTAGACCTGGTAGAGCTCACCTTTAAACACATTTTGGGTTCTGGAACCAAACTAATGGGGCTGGACTTTCTCATAATCTCAAGATGCCCCAGGGTGAAGGAGATGTTGGGAGGGAATATTCACAAACTCCCAGAGGAACACCTCTTTGTTTTGAATTCAAGTGCAGTTCTGTTCTTAAACTTGCGTGCAGGGCATAGGTAGTCTAAAGGAAATACTGCGTTTAAACATGTGTGCTCCATAATTGGACTTGGTTTCAGGCCACCTTGAATTTACTGTAGTCACTGGTCAGTGATCATTATGTATCATCAGACCAGCCTTGACTTCAATGCTTGGCTGAAGAGCTGTAGAGGTAACGTCTAATCACCCATTTGTCAGTTAGATCAAGTGGTTGCCAGATAAACTTGGTGAACCCAAGCCAGTTGTGATGGTAAACTGGGAAGACTGGAGTACCCTGTCTGTGAGATCTACAACTCACAACTCTGGAAAAGTATTTTGTAGATTCTAGGGAAAGTTGGGGGCATGGAGTCAGGATGGGCATGCAGCTTCCAGGAGTTCCAGTCAGATCGTCGTTGGTGTCTGTCATGGTGGCAGAAGGATGGTCAACTGGTGAAAAACAGTGGTGGGGAAGTGTTCAAGATGAAGATGTTTTTGGGTTTGGTTGTACCATGGATCTCCTGACACAAGTGTCAGAGTGGCCTGAATCAGAGGTCCCCAACCACCGGGCCATGGGTCATTAGGTACCGGGCTGTCAAAACTACTGAATAAAAAATATTTTATAGATTATCACGTCTGAAAGATCTTTATTTTGATAAAACGTTTGTCTTGGCCATGTGATTTGGTAGCCTTCACCAAAAATTTAACCCACAAACTAGCAAAATTGAGTAAACAAGCATGTTTGGAGGGCTATCCTATCTTTGTGAAGTGGGATTTTCTGACAGCGACCCAAACCACATTGAGTAACTGGACATAAGTAACAACTTCTGGAGTCATCGTCTCTCATTACCCCATGATAGGACCAACTCATAGATGGAAAACGAGCTCAGGGCTCCCACTTATTCAGTGGGATGGTGAGTTACATTTTTACGCTCTTTGTTTTTAGTTGTTTCTATACCGGTAGGGAGACCAGTCCTTTATGGTGGTCAAAGTGCTGAAAAGCTTAGGCAGAAGCCAAAACATGAAAATGGTTTTGTGTTCAATTTTTCTATTTTTAATAAATGCCTTTTTTAATACCGATGCGTACAAATATTGTTCAACATGAAATCAGTCAATGGCGCAAAAAGCATTGGGAGCCACTGGCCTGCAGATTTAGTGGTTGTGGCCACAAAAAGAGGACCATGGAGGACAATTGTTGGTTGGCTTCAAGGAAATTCTGTCACACCATTCGATAGCTTGGAAAATGAAAAGTTCCTGTAGCTTCAGAACATCAGCTGCCGTTCTAAAGCCATGAATCAAACACAGCAGGGACAGAGAGGGCAGCCTCTTACTTTGTGAGAATATGATTTGTGAACTGTGAGTGATTAAACCCTACAATGTAATCGTAGTTTTTGAGCAGGAGTTTTAGCTTATGTCCAGCTTACAGACCGAAGTAATGCACTGCGCGCACGCGCACATGCGGTCCCGTGCGCCTGTCAAGGTGTTTGGGAGGAGGAGCTGTTGTTCTTACTGAAATAATCCACAGCGCAGCTTTAAGAAAATGTCTAATTTAAGAAAATTTATTTTTTCCTTAAACCAAAACACAAATAGCTATGGGTCTGGCTAAAAGTGATGCTAAAGCATATAGATGGGTCGCCAAGGGTTTATGAAGAAAATACATTTAAAGACTTGAACACCTTAGATTAGTTATAATATATAACAACATGGTATTCACCTTTAAAAAGGAAGAATATAGATGACAACCCTTGTTCTTCCTTTAAATTGAAAGGAGACAATACTAGTTAAGAGTTATATTCCCAGCGGTATGCTTTTTCTCGCAGGCGTCAAGCACCGCTGTTTAATGTACACTCATGCCCCATCTACCTTCTCTTCCATTATTCCACTCTCCAAACCTCCGTCTCATGCACACTTTCCCCAGGCCCCATGCTGTCCCTCTCTATTTATTGAATACATCTTTTACTCTGCAACATTTTTCCACCTGAGCTGGCAGTTGCAACTTTTATGGGGGTGGTGAACACGGGGCCGCGGAGAGAGGAGGACTCCTGTATTTTCATTGCATGCATCATGCTTCAGCGAACGAGGGCCATCTAAGCTGAAATGAACTAACAGGAAAGATGACTTAGACTTTGCCTTTTTTTGTTGTTCTCTTGTTTATATTATTTAAGATGGAGTGATAGCAGCACCTGGTGTTGTCCTCACTTGGCTTCATGAAAAAATAACAAGTCAATTGAAGGCCACCAGCTGGGAGGGAGACAGAATAGGGATTTCAAAGGGTAAGTAAACAGCAACCTGATCAACAAAACAATCTATTATTCAATTCCATTTTTGGCAAGATCAGTTTTTACATGGCCCCAATTTATCAAGCAAGCCAAGCAGATAAAAAGCTTTCAGTGTGGGGAAAAGAAAACACAGAGGCATCTTTTGATGGTGTCATGTCACCTCTTACTGCAATCAGGAGCATCAGAGTGCTTAATATCCAACAGAAATGGGGTTTTTACTTGTATATTCGAGCATCACGGCGCCGTCTTTGTTCATCAGGTGTGTCAAAACACTACGAGGACGTCGTGTCCCCTATCGGACGCGGGTCAAAACAGGACGAGTGTCCGTGTGAAACTAACTCCATTAGACTGAAGCCCAGCTTTGTATTCATGGCAAAGGCGAGGCTTTTGAACAGAATTACACCAGCTTTGTGTAAATAATCAAGGGCTGACCTGTGGGGTTAAACCCTGTAATTGAAGTGATACTTCAAAGAGACGACTAGCACCTTCTCCAGGCGGCAGAACGCCGCATGGAGCAAGCCAGGCAGGCGACATAGACACAAGCAGACAGTCACACACCCCGACACACACACAGTATAGAGAAGGAGTTAATGGGGTGCCCAGATTGGATGACACCGTGGGAGAGCCTATTCTGTCATACAAGCGATTCTACTGTCTCCCTTTTCTGTCTGCTCCCTGATAAATTGATAACTAAAGTGGCAAAAGAACAAACAAACAAAGTAACGTGATGTTTCTGCTGGTTTATGTTACGGGTGAGTAAAACAATAATGTGGCTGCAAAGATATAAAGCCTTTATTCTTAATGAGGTTTTTAGTCAATTAGACTGATATTTAATAAACAACAGCCTGTAAAATCCAAGTGAACTAACCCTAATAATAACAACCATAACTGTATATATGACATTTCAATTAGTTTTATTAGTTTATTAATTATTAGTGTTTTCAACCAAAAAATATAACATGCATACACTAAAGTGTTTTTTTCAATGTTGTTTCTATTTAAGATAAATAATGGTCAACAGTTATTATTACTATGTGTTTCATAGTGAATTACAGCAATACAAATGAAAGATATCAACTGTAGAATGTACACTTTGTAAAAATAATACACTGTAAAACTTTCATGTATAAAGTTTCAAATAAAATTACGTGACATCTTACTATAGAGACTCTAACTGAATGTACTGTGTTTCTGTTGTTTAAAGGTAAATTATGTAATCAGATTTACAAACTATTTGTACTTTTTTCATAATAATGTGCAACAAATGAACAAAGAAAAGTTTTTAACTGTAAAATTTTGATAAAACAAAATGTAACAAAAAAGTTTATCATTTTGTTTAACATTGTCATTATATTTTTACTGAATTTGACCATAAATTGCATGATTTTAATATGTTTTTGCAATAAAAAATATTTAAAGAAATTTGATGATGAATAAAAACAATGTCAGAATGTATAAACATTGTTTTGCACACATTAAATCTCTTTCATTTCATTACTATTATAATATAAATTATGTGATTAACAAAAATTATTTATGCATTTAAATCCTTTATTAATAGCTTAAATTGCAGAGAAGATGCTCAAAGTTTGACTGTCTGTCTCTAAATACCTGCTTTTGTTCTACATAAGTGTCTTTGTTCCAAAAATTATTCATAATAAACAAACTACTTTTTATAATAACACAGTAAAAAAATAAACATTAAGCAAATGTTAATTTAGCCTGTTTTCCTTGCTATGTGTTGCATCAGACAACACAGATCAGAAATAATGGTCTTGTTTTTAAAACAGGGACAATAAGAGGAAACGTGCTTAGCACTCCAGACAAATCTAGAAGATTCTATGGTGTGATGCATTCCCAGTTCCTGTTTTGACAGCATCAAAAACCCCGTCTGACCCCCATCCATCCCCATGGCGACAAGTACCACATGCAGACCCGTTGCTGAGCAATTTGCACTAAAACAGCCTCGCTCTGCCACAGCGCAACGTCACTTTACTGCCAGCGAGCTCAAAAAAATTTGCCCCAGTGCAATTCAATTAAAGGCTGTAAACAAGTGACAAAGGAAAAGACAGACGGGCAGCCGCAGCTGAAAATTAATCAGTGGAGTGGTGGTGGGTGAGGAGCGTCGCTGTCTGTCAGAGCTGGAGAGGAGGGACCGACGCTGTTGTAATCACTCATTTACAGTAGTGATCACCGCCGATGCCCACGCTACACAAGTGCACAAACCACTATCTCCCTCATCTCACCCACTAGAAGCGCACCCCCCCCCCCCCCCCCCCCCCCCCCCCCCCCCCCCCCCCCCCCCCCCCCCCCCCCAGCCCCCCGGCATCACACACACACCTCCAGCAAAGAGTAGCAACCAGCGGAGAGAGGCAGATTGATCCCTGGAATCCACGTTGCTACAGGCCTCCTTCCCTCATTAATTCTGCTGATTCCACCAGATGGGAAACAAAATATTAATTTTTTTCAGCCCTAGGCACAGACTCTCTGTTGAGGTGTTCACTAAATCACAAGGGTTTCATCAGGATGCCTTAATATTGCAGCCCGGCAGTGAAATTGCTGGGCCGGTGGGTGGGACAAAGGTTCAAATTGTCATAAATGTAATTAATTGTGTGGCAGAAATGATTAATCTATCAGAATTGGAGGAGATGACTTGACTAGCCAAGATGCCTAGCCATGCCTTCAAAGTGGCAGTACGTGCTCGTTTGAATTATGCAAATTAATTGACTCTTTCAATGTGGCATAAAATGCTAGTGCAACTACATTGCATGGTACATTAGTCTGTTCATCCAATAAAACTGCATTCTTTACAAGTGAATCCTTGACTCAGAGGGCTCTGGGATACAACTCATTTTCGGCACAGATGTGAGAGTCTGGCAGCGTTTGGGAGAAGGTTTCGGGCATGAAGTAAGAAGGAAGGCGCCATGTTTAGGGCGCTTATAGAGGGGATGTACAGTCCATAAATTTTTTTGTCTACTGACCCTACTGGCAAGAAATCCTGAACATTTGCGATGTAACAGCTTTAGTGCAGTAGTGTTTCCAACTTTTCCCCCTCCGTCAGCCCTTTTTGTGTTTTCCAATGAGATGACATCGTAGTTTGTTGGTCACATCCACAGAACCACGGATCATTGATTTCATTGCAATGTTTCACTGATGCCCTCCCACCCGCAGAGCCAAAGTGGAAACTGGCAATGACAAGGCATGTGCTCAATGCACAATACACATACACACGCGCGTGCATGCGTGCGGATACGCAAACAAACAAAACGCACGCCTCTAATTATAGGCACCGGTTTGCTACATTCAAACTCCAGTGAAGGATGATGATATCCTAAAAGGCGCAAAATTACAGACAAACAAGATGAGAATTTTTGTTGCAAAATTAAAGATGAAAACAAGCCATAGCATACAGATTAATCACTGTCGAGAGTCCAAAATGTTTTATTTTGGGGGGGGGGGGGATGCTACAACCACCTGGCTTTAAGCTGCTGTTTGTGTGTTGCCTTTTATGCCCCCTTTTCAAATCAAATGGCACTACACCTGCTGAAGCAGCGAGGAAGAGGGAGGAGGAGGGGGAGTACCTTACCACCTAATGAAAGCACAGAATACCACTCCTCCACCGCTGCCAACTACCTCCTACTCCCCCTCCAAAGCCACCTCTTTAACCCTCCAGCCGATCTCCCCACCCCCGCTTTGATATACATGTGTCAAGGCAAAGTGACAAATAGCACATATTAATTAGGCACTAGGTCGGGCAAGATTGCTGTTATTAACGGTGGAAAGGGGTTAGGTTGGATTTAATTGCCTGTGACATCAAAGTCAAGTGACTGGTATTTCAAGCATCATTTAAAATGTTTGATATTGAGGCCATTGTACTCACATAAAGAACATCTAAAAATATAAAAGGAGACTGATGGGGAGGAAAATACCTACATGCTTTGGCTGCAGCTATCTGGAAGCTAATAACATCTCTCCGCTGATAAATTGACTAGATCCTGATGGAAAGTATATTGCGGTCGCCCCTGACTGACTATCGCTCCCTCTCTCCGATTTGCCATCTACTCTCTTCATTTGATGTTTTTATTTTTTTTATACCGCTTGTACTTTAGGGAGAACGGGGGGAAAGAATCATAATAATTCCAACATCAAGTACAGACGTGGAGAAAGTAAATTCGCCTGGTTGGTTTGGAGAGCGCTTGTAATGGTGTTTTTATTACAGTGTGCATCTGCTAAAAGAAAAATAAATGAGAAAAGACAAATGGAAAAAGCTATTGTCTTTGTGTATTACTTTTTGATAGTGTGTTAATGCTAAGTAACAGGAGCTTTGATGCAAAATCTGAAGGAAAAAACCCAAACCTTTAAATTTAAATGTGCTGTTTTAAAGCCATTGCTTGGAAAGCAGCAGCACAAAAATGTTGGGGGGAAAAAAAAAGCCGGCTGCTATAATCGGCTGTGTGTCACGATGACTGATTATTTGGGGCCCCTATCAGATTGTAGCTGTTACCAGTTGCCATGGCGATGCCGTGCTCCTGTTGGGCGTTCTGCTAACCCTGAAATTAGTGCAGAGGTGTGGCGCCACCCCAAACTGTGCTCTGCTCCTGCTCTGAGCCTGTCCTGATTCGCTGTCCACGGCAACGCTCAAACCTGTTGAAAAGATAAGCTCCCGAGCCTCCCCCCTCCCGCGGAAACGGGTCGCCAGTTAGACATCCCGGCACAACGAGCAAGGCAGGTGAAGGTGATAAACGGCCCCACTTCAACATGCAAGAACCTTAAGCAGCGCCCACTGTAGTCCTTTTAAAGGTTTTAGAGCTTTTCTTGGATATGGGACAAATCTTCTAACATCTGCACAGCCATTTTCAATTTTACCATCAGGCATGCTCCATTTGAAACAAGCCCCAGTGGGGTCCCAACAGCAGTCCATTCAGACCACTTCTGTCACAGTCCTGCCCACATTAATCTGAGACCCTGCATAGCGGAGGACTCATAAAAACAAAACACTGATCCTTACAAGAGACGGTAGCCATTTTGAAAATTCATCATCCTCCTTGCTTCATCTCCTACTTAGAAACTTTTCTTCCATTTTTGTTGCAGTGACTTCATCCTTCTGCACTTTAATAGGCTGTTAATGCTTACAATGTCAGTTCCTCCACTTTGCAAGAAAATAACCAAACCCAGTAGATGGAGTGCCATTTCTCGGTACTTTTGCAGCGCAATAAGACACACCAGGTGCGCTCTTTTCTCAAATTAGCCAATCAACAGGGAGGCAAAACTGGCATCCTGATGATCCCAGGCACCAGCATGGCACATCATTTAGAAAATGGCCTATTATTTTTGTGCACGCATTAAAAATAATTTACTGTCTTTAACGTCTTTGATTTCCCCAAAGACATGACAAAATGTACAACAACTTGACATAAGGTTCATAGTGTAGTGAAACAAGAAAATGCTGGTATTGAAACTTGAAAGCACTTTATGATTGGAAGCTCATGAAATACAAATTTGATTCAATCTGCTGTGGAGTTGGGTAGATTTAAGTAACTGCAGTTTGTATAAAAGTTCAAATGATGCATAACAAGACTTTGAATTAAATGCATTTTGAAACAATGTACTTTTAAGCATACAGCCTCTTTTAACTTTCATCAACATATACAAAGGAGGTTCAAATATTATTCCCATGGTGCTTCACTGTTTACAAGACCAAAGTGGATTAATGCTGCCTTCAAAGTACTCAAAGATTTTACTGCTCTTCCTGCAAATGTTGTACTATAGGCTACTACTGTCAATTGTGGTATATTAAAGCACAGACAGTGGTACAGCTAAATGTTGCTTGTGCTATTTGATCTTCAAATAACAACAGAATATATTTGTATTGTTGATAATGTGAATTAACATGTTCATGAACCAACGTGAAAGGATTTTATTTTGGAAAGAATAATATCAAATGCCAGTAATGCATTTAAATTAAAATATTTTAAACCAGCTGTTAACTTGGTCCTACTCAGACTAACCTAGCTTGGGCTCTGACTAGCTGTTAGCTTGGGATAGTTATTAACTCAGACTTTGACTCATAGTAACCATTAGCTCTGACTAGCTATTAGCTCAAAATAGTTAATAGGATTTGTTTGAATTGTCCACTAATTTACTATATAGGGCACTATACTCACTATATAGTGACTCAGTCAAGGTTTTCTGCAATGTTTCATCTACTAAATGGGGCCCTAAAAATGTGTAAAGTAGTATGATAAAAGTAGTGTACAGATGCTGTACAGCTGTGCTGGCAGTTAAGTTGCTGCAGCATGTGTGCATCTCTGTAATTGGCCGATTGAGCACTCCTTGACAACGCCCCACAACAGCAGGTGAAAATTTCGATTAGACTGGCTGCGACGTGAAACACCGGTGCCCAAGTTGGCCCAAAATTACCATCGGCCCATGGAGCAAATGCTCAGTATGCCCGATGGCTGGTCTAGTGAGCTGAGACTAGCCTTGAGCTTGGACTTGCCATTAGCACAGATTTGTCATTAGCTTGAACTAGCAATATGCTATGATTACTTATTATGTTGGACTATCCATTAGCTTGGATTAGCCATTAGTCTGAAGTATCTGTTACCTTCGAGTAAACATTAGTTTGAACTAGCTCTTAGCTAGCTGTTAACTCAGATTAGCCATTGGACTACCTATTAGCTCCAATAGCACCGACTAGCTGTTAGCTCAAACTAGCCTTTATTATGGATTAGTTATGAATGCATCAGTTTATCCAGAATTAAACTCATTTCTAAATCTGAGGTTGTTCAAAGAGCTATATAAAACACACAAGGAATTCTTTATGACCTTTCTCCAGAACCTCACTACCAAAGATAGACAATTTATTAATGTTCAAACTAAACTATGTTTTAAAAATGTGACTTTTTCTTCTATTTCAGTCCCATGTTTAAGTTAAAGCTTTAAGTAAAGGATGACTCAGTCCAAAAACAAAGCTAACACATTAACAGAGACTTTAGTCAGGGGTCATTTGAAAAGGTGAAAAAGGAGAAATCCGTATTGATAAGATACAGCGGTGGGCCCCTGTGGTCCCTCTCCCAAGAAAGGCCACAAACTGGAATTATAATGAGTGGGATTAACACCCCCTACCAGTGCTGGTGTTACTCTTCAGCCCCCCCACCCCACACCCCCTCACACACACATTTGTTCTCCATAAGCACTTCTACTCCAGGATCTGCCCTGCACGAAGGACAAGAGTGCCAGCAAGGAACATGCTGACGTTAATTAACAACATCTGACACAGATGCCACGCTTGTACTTGCTCAAGAGGTGGTCCAGCACATTATTTCATTTTGGTTATTTCCTTTCATTTTTTCCCCTCCCCTTTTTCTCTCCTCGCTCGACTCACTTCTTAATCTCCTTGACACGCTGTCCTCTCTCTGCGTTAGAGATGCCAGGTTTGAACTGGCTTTGAATGCAATTAACTTTCCACTTGTCAGGCACTTTTGTTTAATTTTGAATAACCCTTTTCCCTGTGACAGCGAAGCTGGAAAACCTCATCGCGGACGTTACATGTGGTGATATTCAATGATCTTCACACCTTGCTTTGCTCTAATCTATTTGCTCTCTCTGATACCCCAAATATTGTGACACCAGACACAACACCAAGGCCCCCATATTGGGACCAGTTGCTCTGTGTGCCACCCAGAGGAGCGTTCACAAAGACGAGCCGTTAAACAACATGACTCAGAAAGCTAAAGTCAAGCTTTCAATCAAAGGTGGTGAAAGAAAAGGCCGTCAGACGTTGGTAATTAGCCCGAGCTTCCACTGCGCTGGAGTTACACCAACACAAGGAGCACAAGTGACACATATGCTCAATCCCATATCTGCACCGCTAATCAGCCGACCTCAAACTAAAATAGACGTGTGACTTGCCAACTTGTCTGCAGACGTGTTGATAAGTGGCACATATGTCAGACCATTATTTGGGATGCAACCGAGAGAGAACGAGCGCGCCCTGTGCTTCAGCCCAACACTGTGTATGAGAACAAAGAGCAAAAGGTGAGGAGGGGTAATAATCTCTTGCTGTCTTGAGGGACCATTCGCCCATCAGGGAGCCCCGTATGAATTCCCAGAGAAAGACTGGAGGGACGCGGCAAACCAGCCTGAAACATTCTGCCTCATCTGCTGCTCCTCTCCGGTAGCGAGGGTGACCTGGGCTCCCTTCTGACCCGTCCTCTGGTAATGACCGTCGTACATCACGCCTTAAGTGCCGCAGCCCTCTCAGGCTGATGTCACTGGCCTGTCCAGAACTCATTTCCATCAGACCCACTGAGTCCTGGACACAGGCCACGGCAGGGAAATTAAAAATGCATCGTGTGATTCATCTTCTGAATGTCTCCCAGCACAAAGAGACCACTGACGATAAGTCATGACGAAGTGCTGCGATGGTGTCTGCTCAGGTGACAGCCAAAGACAAATAAAGACGCTTTTAGGAAATTAGACATCGCCTGCAGGAATCTGCCATGCAGATATGGTCATTACTGACCAAAGGTTTTAAAATATCAAACAGCGACTTTGGATTTTGCTCATCAGTGATCAATAAAATCATATTTGCCGACACGTTGACAGTTTTAATTTCTCCTCAGCTGGAGGATGAGACACCTGTCAATATCAGCAGAAAGTCCACAGCCCCAGAAAGCTGAAGGGGTGGGGCTGCTCAAACGTTATGCTGCCGCCACCTGCTGGTAAGCAGCTTTTGAAGCTCCCTCCCTCTCCTCTGCCATTCAATCTCAGCAACACCCCCACCCCCTCCACACACACACACACACACACACACACACACACACACACACACACACACACACACACACACACACACACACACACACACACCAAAAAGTAGCCAACAGTAAAACCTCCGAGCTTTACTCCACAACCTTTTCTCTCCATTTTTATTACAAATCAAGCTGGAAAAGTGTTAATTTTTTAGGTTGTGGAAACTATTTTCTTGCATCCTTTTTTTTATAGGCCTATGTGAGTATTTCTACTAGAAGGTGTGAATGCAGGGCGGTGACTACAAAAAGTAAAGGTCAAACGATAAGGTCAGACATGCTGGTGGATTATGAGGAAGAATCATTTTAACACTCCTATCAAGCATCTATGAAGGCCTAAATAAAGACCTATTAGCTTTACCTATCTGACACTTCATCTACATAAAAAGATGTTATTTATTTAGAATGTTCTATTTTCCCTCATAATTAAGTAAAATAATGTAATAAGTGTAAAACTAAAGCCAGGTTTCTGTTAATAATAATAACTCTAATTTGAGCAGAATAATAAAATTGAGTGCAATATGAGGGTTTCAGGAGGGTAAAGTTAGAACAAAGTGTCCTAAACATGGTGGAATAAAACCCATTCTCCCACTAATGGACACACCAAACACTGACCAGGCAGGAGGTAAGTCTAACAAAATTAGTATGCAAAAGACTTGCCCTCGCGAGGCCTATAATTTCCTTCCAAATGATTTCTGTATTTGAGGATGAAACGAGAAAAGGGGAAAAAAAAGAAGACAATGGCATTTTGCAGCATCCCAACAGAAGCTGCATTTAAATAACTTAACCACTGACAGCAGGTGGGATGGAATGAAACAAGGTAAAAATGCAAAGTGGAAAAGAGCAGACACTTTCTTTGATATTTAGCTGATCAGAGGACAAAAACAAACGCCTCAAAGAGCGTCAGCTGGAAGACAGCCGGGGCTTTCTGCACTTCAACTCTCTAGAACGTGCAGCGGGCTGCGGCATGCTGTGACGGCTTTTTCATAAGTTAACTTAATTAAACATATATCCGCCCTGGATTATTGTTTCTTCCAGACGGACCTTCAACTTTGAAACAAAAGGTCTGTCAAAGACATTCATGAGAAAAAGTTCAACTTCAGACTGAAAAAAATAAATAACCGTACGCCTGTAATACCAATAATGATCATTTCATTCTAAGAAAACTTTTAGACAGATTTTATTCCAAATGCAAGTCAGTGGATTTTAATTGCACCGTTTTTAAATCATAAATACAAACATTAATCACCAGACCATACAATCATTGTCTTAGATTTTTTTTAATGTCTGCAGCCTGGTCTGCAGGAGAACATCCTCGTCACAATAAATCACTTCCAGCTCTGCTGCAGCGTCCCGGACTGCTGGAGGGACCGGCCAGTCTGCACAGCTTCTACCGCTATAGATTTTTTGAATGTAGATAAGAGATAGACTTCTCATATTCTGTGTCCGTTTAGGAATCAGTTTGAATATGTGATGAGCATTAGACTTTATTAAAATCCGCCAGAGAATCATTTATTTTGATAAGTCACTGAGATAGATGAGTGTAGGTCCATTAATATTATTTTTATTATCACTTCTATTAATATTATAATTATTACTGTTAAAAGTGACTGCAAAATTTGTTTTTTAACTACCAGTTTTTTTTATAAATTAAAAATGTATTTGACTGCTTTAATAATAAAATAACAAATATCAATTAAATAAAATACGTTGCTGTCTGTATCTTAGATCTATTTTTCAATTAGCTGCATTGAAATATAATGCAAAAAATATTTTCAGTATATAAATATTTTATTTTTTATTATTATTACTATTATGATTATTATTTCTTTTTACCTCGTTTTAATTTCTGTAAGTATTTTTCTCACATCGATATAAAAAGAAAAAACCTGGCAATAATAAAGATCAGGTCCAATTTCTGAGATTGCAGCATTTAAATTTAAAAAACCCATCTTATTTGAAATGTGGAATATATTTTTAGATAGTCTAATGTGAGATAAATCTTTAAAAAAATGTTGATTTTTAAATGTTATATTTGAAAACACAAGAAAAAGTCATTTTTTAGCCAAACTACATGTAATGTTTGTCTGATTTGACTTCATCAGCGGTGAAGGGAGAAGAGTGGGCGCCTCATCCCTCCAGTGTACTCATCTCTCTATGTTTCTGTGTCATAACCTCCATCAGGGTTTCATATTTCCCTCTTCCCTCATCTGTCCCAGCATGGTAGCCTTAATATGCACGTCTCCGTACCGACTCGCTCTGACTAAATGGCCACATTTGCACATCTTTTTTTTTTTTTTTCGTTTTACCACCGTCCATTTTCCAATCCCCATCTCACTGTTAATGTGAGTTAATTTCTTCACCCCCCTAAAAAAAATAATACTTTGGCAAATTATTCTTACAAAGTGCTACATCATTTATTGTGAGGACTTCGGTGAACTTCCTTGAAAAATTAATGCCTTTAATTTTGGTTGATGGCAACATCAGTGCAGCTCTGTAAATTGCACTTTAATGAGATTTTGCTACAGGGGATAATCTGCAACTGACAGAAGAGGAAAAAAAACATCTTGAAAACATCTGTAGACCTATGATTTTACTCTGACGGCTCTACCCCCCGTAAATCTCAGAGCTGAGGGATGAGCGGAGAAAAAAAATGGTCACTTCTCAAAGTAAAACTTTATAATCTAAACTGCTCGAAGTTAAATGAGAAGAAATAACTTTTTTGAGGGCGAGGATGATGAATCAGATGGCAGAAATGACATTTTCTTGTGAAGAGCATCTCAGAGGATCTGGATCGAAAAAAAACTATCTTCAGGGTTTGAATTTTAACTGCAGGAACACACAAACAAACGATAAATAAAGCAACGATTTTCATATCATTCAGCATCTAATGATAAAAGACAAGTTCCAGGCAGACATTTAACATCTGATCATAAAAACCCACAGTGCTCCCACCTCTGCAGCCAGTGAAAATGGGGCCCAGGGTCTGGACGGAGCCCCGTGGCCTCTTCCACTGAGATGTGTTTGGACCCCGTCCAGCCAAAGTAGAGCAGATCATCTGCAGACTGAGCAAAGTCAAAGGTCCCAAATTAAATCTGACACATTCAATCTCGTCAACATTGTACTTCTAATGCGTTTTTCTCACACTGTCATCTGATCTCAATAACCCCATGTCCTTTAAAGCTTTTTTTTTTTTTGTCCAGTTTGAAGAAGAGCTGCACTGAAATAAACTGTTTTTATCACAATTGTAACGCATCCCAAAATTTCCACCCCATCTTTTCTTTATTTCTCAGTCCATGCATCGTCTGTTTCCTGCACGCTCTCGCTGTCATGGAAACAACACCTTGCCTGAGTTAATTACGGAGCAGACTGTACGATGGGCGAGGAATTTTGGTCCTCTTTATTGAACGCAACGCCGGATTGGAGGCCGGTAATAGAGTCACACCCTGTTAGATTTGGTTCTGCTTTTGTGAGATTCCTGACATTTATTGGCCCACCTTTATTCGATCTATAAATCGTATAACGTCTTCCATGTGCAAGCGCACACTCCTGCAGGGGAGGAAGACGTGTTTCCAAACGTTTCATGGTGAGAGTTTGTCGCCTCCGGTTTCCCCGTCTAACTCAGATCCCACACTGGAGGATGCACCCCTCTTCCACAATTTGAGGATGGATTTTAGGGCTCTGCTTTAAAAAGATATATATAAGGGAACAGTAAATGTTCTGAATGTGGTAGAGCAGCCATGCCTTTCGCTTCTGTTTCCACCGACTTCTTCATTCCCAAGAGTGACACAATTAAATCAGCTCCAGTGATTGGTGCTGTGGTCAGTGCCAAGTTGGGATCACGCTCCCAGCACGGTTCTGGATCTTCTGCAGGCTTGAGCAGACATCTCTTGTCTGGTTGGTGGCCTGAGCCGCGCTGTCGGGATGGCAGCACCTGTCAGAGCTTTGCGCATCATGCCAGCATCCCACTAGGAGCTCCTAAACCCAAACAGAAATGACGGCCTTGAGCTGCATAAATGTGGCATCTCTCCTCGCCACAAACGCTCCAACCAAGGAGCACAGCCACTGAGAGCACTGTGGAAATACAGTACACAATATATGTGTGTGTGTGTGTGTGTGTGTGTGTGTGTGTGTGTGTGTGTGTGTGTGTGTATGTGTGCATGCCTGTGTTCGTGCTGGTCTCTGTCTCTCTCCATCTCTCGCATGATTTCCCTGACTTGGGCTCCCCAGGGGTTAGTCATCTTGGTCATCAGCTCCACTTGCAGGTCAATTGTAGCAGCAAGTGGTCGGCCAAACAATGCAGGAAAAAAAAAGAAGAAGAACCACCGCCGTGCTCACATCACCAGTGCATGACAAGATCAGGCCAGAAAGCTGGCAATAAACAAGCCAATGAGTGGTGTGAGAGACTCACCCAGGCACTTAAACTGGATGAGGGAGAACGTGTTTAAAAAAAGAGAGAGAAATAGAAACCTGCTATAAATATTTGCATCAAGAATGTAGGCTTGTTTCTCCCCTTTTCTCAAGTCAATCTCCAGTCTTACTGGGGTGAATTAAGTGGAGAGGTTTACACACAGGGCCCACAGACTAATGAAGAGGCCTAGAGGATATTTGCAGGGTCACACAAAGGATGCTGTATGAAAATTGGGCATTAAGCAGGATGCCACGGGTAGCTCCGGCTGACTCGCTTCCAGGAATAAAAGGATTACTTTTTTTATTATCATCACAAAATGAGATGATTATTCAAACAATATCTAGAGGAACTGTCATCGTTCTTCTTACCCTGCAGACCCAAAAGAAGACAAATGAACATTTACCCAGGGCCACGGGACTTTTCATTGACTCGCAGGACGTTTCAATTTGAGGACACTTAGCTTATAAAGCCGTTGCGGTCGTCTCTTAACGACGAGGCGTTTGGGTTTTAAGCAAGCGTGCCAGTCGGATGAAACGGCGGTCTGATCACATTTTAGCACACCGCTAGCTAAATAGGGATTCCAACTGTTCGCCCAACATGAGGTAAAATTAAATTTATATCACTGACCTTACATGTTCTCCTAAATCTTCACAACCTATTGCGATCCAGCAGCCTGTGGAGCCACAGTGAGCTGCTGCAAGTGGGATTTTTAAAAACTATTTGAATCTTCGTTTCATTTGTTTCTCGTCCCCGTACAGCTATACATCTCTCGGAGTAGAAAATATGCTGCGTGTTCAACTTATTCCTGCTCTTTTCTCTCTCTTTCACCTGAAAACGAAGCTGCAGTTCCAGAACGCGGTAACTATCCGTTTACTTGATGAATTCCATTCGGCGATGTTGTTTGATAAATAAGGGAAATGCGTCAAAGCTTGCGCCACGCTCAGTAATTAAAGTGAAAAATACTGTCACAATGTAAAATCCTTAATTGGACTCCCAGCGCGATATTGAAAATTTGTCTTTGATAATAGGTGATGACTGGGGGACAGAAAAACAAAGCGCATCTTTGGAAGTTCAATCTATCACCGCGCTGAAAACAGCCAATTTAGCAGGGCTCAGTGAAAGAAGCACCAGGTAATGCACTTTTAATCATCTCACTTCAAGATCTCCGAACAACAATAAAACAGGAAGAAAGTCCCACACTCTGCGAGGATGATGTTTCTCCAGGTGTTGCAAAGCGCTTCAGTTTAATGGGAAACTATTAATAAAGACTCTACTAGAAGTCTGTCATCTTTTAGCTGCACTGACCTTAAAAAAATACAAGACAAACGCAGGCCTATAAAGTTCATGCTAAAGCTTGTTAGCAGAGGTCAATCAAATCGCACGTGACCCCGGCATTCCTCCGCTCGGATGAGCCGGAGAGCATGTGCACTTGTTAAAACAATCTCACACATCAAAGATAAAAGTTTTCTGGTGTTTACTGTTCGCTCATTAACAACGCTCGCAGCCATCTGTGAAGTGCCGCAAACACACCTGCTTCACCCCGGGCTTGTAATGGCTTTTCTCGATGTGCATGTGGGCCGATCCGGAGGAGCGAGGGCTGTTATAGACCTGTCATAGCAGGATCATCAAGCAGACACGCAGCACCTTGTATTCCACTCGCATAATTATGAATATTGTACGCCGTTCAAATGATCAATTTAGCGGGATCTGTCACCAGAGGAGTTATTAAGCCACTTTGTGTTGATTTCAATGTTGGTAATGTGGAGTATTAAAGCAGCTCCCGACTGGGGGAATTTAGAGCTCTGTTTGAAGGATGCGGACTCGTGCAGCAAGAGGCAGGAGTAGATTTGTTAGCGGAGTAGCAAAATAAATCCATTTTGTTTGGAACAAAATCAATAAGATGTCCAAAAATAAAAAATAAAAAAAACTCTAAATGGTCACAACATTCTATAATATTGATTTTTCATGAGCTGAATGTCCTGAAAAGAGAGATGTCCCTCATGAAAAGTGTCATTTTCACAGCTGATCCAACACTTCAAAACTTCAGAAAATGACTCATTAGTAGGGAGAAAGCTTAATATTCCTGCCGCCTTTTGAAGTTTTCACATTCAAACCAACACAGTGAACCACATCAGGTGCTGAGATGAATGAAGCCCAGCAAATGAACTTTGGCAAGACCCCGTTTGGATCCTTTGAACTTGCCACAGGGTCTGTTTCTAGTCTGTCAGGGGAGGGAGCAGCGGTGTGGTCACTCTGTGGTATGGTCATCAGCTCTCGGGCCCCCTCGCTGCTCCCTGCCACTGTATCTGTTTCAAAATGGGACAGAGACAGGCCTTTAGATGTACCCTGCTGAGGTCCTCTGAAACCAGAGACCCTTGAAGTGGACGTCTGCCTGTGTCCAGTCTGCTCCCAGAAGCCCCTTCAGATGCAGGGACTCCAAATGTGGCGTGCTGCATGAAGACATTTTGGACGGTGGGGTATAACCCTTCCCCCGACGCCTCGGCCCTCTGCTCACCAGCTCCAACCATGCTAACCACCAGCAGCCTGGTGCAGACCAGGGAGCAGACCACCCTGGGCTGGTCAGCAACCCCTGCTTGCACCTGCCATAAAACTTAAAAGCTACAGTCTCATCCCCCGGCTTTGAAGTGTTCAAAGCATAGCTTAGTGACCTTTGATGCGACTTTGGCTGCAACACATGTTTTGCACCCATGTATAAACGCAGGCCTCTCAGTAGACAAGGCGGGATTGTTTACCTACATGTGCTAAACGTAAGGGCCAATGCATGGCAACCATGCATGGAGCCTCTATTCCCACACGTCGAAGTTCCCCGTGGTGAGAAACAGACAAGTTGAAGCAGACTCTGCTTTGAGCTAACATTCAAACACCATGTGTTCAGCATTATTCCAAACCACTTTCTCTGCCTTTTGTACTTTCTTTATAAACCAGATACTTGCAGCAGTTGTGGTTCTTGACTTCAACACCTTACTACTTGTTCTGAGGTGAAAAGTAGCAATGAAAGCTGAAGTTATTCGACTTTCTGGGGGGATGAAAGTGCTCCAGAGCATCTGCTGGCTTATCAGAAGCCATCCTGTGAAACTGTTCTTCATTCTGGTGTTTAAAGATTTAAAAGACAGCACAATCCTGCTCAGATAAAAAAAAGACACATCAGAATGACCAGAAATTCATTTTTCCAAATGTTAAAATGTTTAAGTTGTTTCTTAGATGTCGTGATTTTGAATTTCGTGCCAATAGAAACTTTTAAAACAGAACAGCAGAACCACCTGGAAATTCCAAAAATGAAATTATGAGTAATATTTCTTGTGTTTCTCGTCTGTGAATGTCGAAAACCATAAAAATAAAAGGATCTGTTTCCCATTGTTGACTTTTAACTTTATAAATGTAAAATGTATCACATCAACTCTTAGCTCCGGCTCTTCAGCAGGATTAGTGTGTTCCTCTTAATCCTGCTGTATCAGAGGTCTTCTTCCCTCTGGTTGAGGATCAGTAGGTGGTGAATTACAAGTTTATTCCATCTTATTCTTGTTGCATTGTTAAATAATTACATAATATAATGACATAAGCATAATTGTGATACCGATAAATGGTTTAATTTAATAGAATGTTTGGATTATTACTTCATGTTTCAGGATTTAATGAGCTAAAAATCTGAAGGATTTCTCCACCTGATGCTTTTGAACCAAGTAAAAGACTTAAATAATACAAGATAAGAACTCAGTTTGATCAGATAAACAAAATCTACCCAAAAATGTTCAGACATGTTCATTTGTTGATCTATTTTATGCATGTGTTGATCTCCAGTGTCTGTGACTGAAAAGTCCGAGCAGCACTTAAACACACCGCTCTCCTGACTTTTTTATCTTGTTGCAACAAATTCCATTTAAATGACGTTTTTCTGAAGTTCATGTTATTTATTACTTGTTTACTTTCCATACAAGTGGCTCCTGTTTTGATTTACAACATGTTTCTATATGTGTGGATATGAGGCGTTAATCACTTATCGCTTGTGTGATCCAGTTAATAATTCAACTCTTAGCAGAGAATAAATCACATTTCTGGAGTTTAAACGTATCAGGACGTGAAATGAATCCAAATGAATCACACTTGTTCTAAATCTTTTCTGTTTCTTTTATTTAATTTTTTAAATTATAATTTGTTCAAATGAATTAATTGTTTTAGTGAAGCTACTGTTTTTATGTAGTTATTCGTTTCCAGTTTATTTGTAGTTTGGGAGATTTTTTTTACCTAAAATCCAGTGTTTTAAAAATATTTTTCTATAAATTAAATTGTAATAATCTGACTAGAATAAAGCAGGTGAACAGGTCATTGATCAACCTGAAACAATACGATAAATCATCTCTTAATGTACAGTAGATGAAATGATGTCACCAGTACTGGATTCTTGTGGAACAACAAACCTATAAATATTGATCAAACTGAACCATTCCTCAGTACAAATATACTAATGATGTTGGATTAAAGTCAAACTCTTTAATATTTCTCACTTTTTTTTTCTTTTTTTTCAGTCTTGATGCTGAAGACTCAAACATGACTGTTCATAACTCACTACAGGTCTTTATTCTTTATATTCTGTAAAATAAACACTTCAGCACACGTTGGATAAGTCCTTACTGACTCCTGTGGGACATTTCTCTAACCTGTATAAACTTCTGAATGTTCAGCAGGAGCGCCAACCTTCAAATGTGAGTAAAGTTGTGTTTACTGGACTGAAGTGGATTCTGTTGACCTCTTCTGACCTATACGCTTTGTTGTTGTTTGTTTTTTAAAGTGCGATGACTTATCTACGCCTGGTGGCATCACTTTGTTCACGATCCTCCCCCCTTAAGTCGAGGAGCGTTGCTCCCTTCACTGTACATTATAAACTGCTGGCTGTTTTACAAGGCATTAAATATCTGACCGAACAGTAAGCTCATAATTACACGAGACCGTTGCTGTGTATAAATGTCAAACAAAAGCAGGCTGATATATGGCCGGCCGTGGGGTTTACATGCCTCACATGCTAGTGTGTGAGTGACAAGGCTCAAGATGATGTAATTATAACGTAAGACGGCTGTGCAGCGTCGCAGTGTGCACGGCAGACTGGAATAAACCACGCATGGTCCTGTTTACCCAAGATGTGTGGGACCTGCTGCGTGTGGTTACCGACTGTCATTGGATTTCAGTTACAAGTTGGTCTAGTTTTTCCTGGGCTGAAGCCGTCAGAGCGCTGGCTGTG
Source organism: Callopanchax toddi (assembly GCA_006937965.1). Classification (NCBI taxonomy): domain Eukaryota; kingdom Metazoa; phylum Chordata; class Actinopteri; order Cyprinodontiformes; family Nothobranchiidae; genus Callopanchax; species Callopanchax toddi. Next base: position 1,786,286 of record SSNR01000081.1, read on the forward strand.
CTGCTGTCTGTTCTGGAGCCAGAGGAGCCAGCCTTTTGCTAACTATAGACTCAGAAATCCTGAGTGCATTTCTCTCGGCCTCAGGGCTGAGCAGGCCCCACACAAGTGTTGGTGACGATGAAACTGCACCGCGACCCGTGGAATGTGCCTTCGCGGGGGATTTGTGCGCAAGCTTAACTCGAAGCAAAGATACCGCTCTCATGCAACCTGCAGAATCTAAAGCTCCTTTAAACGCACGAGCCAAACATAAAGTCAGAGCTAATGTGAATTAATTTGCCTCCCATGCTTATGGAGCAGCCAACGCCATGCCAACATGAAAACAGTATGAGCCAGGAGCTGTCAAGTGTGGCTGTCAACACCTCTATTTCAGCAGAAATGACAAGCCCCTTAAACCTTGTTGGGTATAAATCAGGAGGCCATTTTGAAACAACAGGGTCATGTTGAATCCTCGCTGAAAGTGCGTGTGTGTGTGTGTGTGTGAGCGTGTGTGTCCACATAAACCCTAGCAGCATGGGATTCCCCCGAGGGCACCGTGGCCTCCCATAATTCCTTTCTCTGCCATCCAACCTCTTATAGATGAGGTTTAAACTTGGTTTTTAGTATCAGGTTCCTTTAGAATTCAACAGTTTTGCATGAAATAGCATCCTTTTGTTTTATTTTATTTTATTTCACAAATAAAGGTGAGTCAGCTGACCACAAGTGGGTTCATCCAGCCACTCCAGCCTTTAGTTCAGGAGAGGAAATCAAGCACAGCAACAAAACTTCCGCTCTCTCTCTCTGAATCCCGCGACCCTCTTTCAGAGATTTCCAGCCCCTTCATTCCTTTCACTCCATTGGGACTCTACGGAAAGCCTTTTGTGCTTTGCAGAACGAGCTGTGTCCACTACTCCCACTCCTTTCAATGGAGTGTAAGAGCACTGCTAAGGGCTGGAACGACAGTGTTACCCATGCAAGCAGAACATCCCTCTCTTTTTGTGCAGCGGGTTGGTGAAGGGGGCCAGTGGGTAGGATGCGGTCAGTCTGCTCCTCCATAATAGAGGGCCGGCCAGCTGCCTTTGGCACAACAAAGGGACCAGTCTCCTGTTAGTCTTGTTTATTTTAGTATTTTCTCTCTTTTTTTCCTGTACCGCCTGCAAGTCAGAGCACCTGAAAGGCTGTATGGATCAAATATGTGTAAAATTGAGACGTTTCAGCTACAAGCTTCCTGGCTGCTGTGTGGTTTTACAGGCAGGGAGGAGGAAAAAATACAACTGCAGCAAAGTTGTATGACTTTATTTCTGAGCCATGTGTTCTGCAGCTAGTTTCAAAACCCTAACCAGAAAATGTGACTTAAAAAAAACATATTCTATTTAATTTATGAGATGTTTAAATATTTTTAAAGAAAAAAATATTTAGATTTGAAGGATTTAGTATAAAAAATAAGAAGAAGTCCCTGTGTCTGTTCTCGTCATGCATAATAAATCTAACTTTCCGGACGCGCCTTTGATTTTTCCATCCTTCCTCTTTTTTTCTTGCGCCAAATCTGTTATGCGCAAAAAAAAAAAAAAAAGCTTTATTTTTCCATAGAAAGGCGCGCTTTCCGCGCGGGGATATTGATGTTTTTCTCGTCGTGGGGGTTATGATATGGTGAATCAGAATGTGAAAGCCGCCGGAACAATACCTGCATTCATGCTCGTGGTTGCGCCTTTGTGCGCCTTTTTGTCCGCCCTGCGCTGGTTCAAATCGTCATTTCTCAAATGAATACAAATATTTCTACTTAAAACGCGCGAGCTGCGGTCGCTCCTCGTGCTTTTCGGCTGTTAAATGATCTGATTGGAGCAGCAGGTTGTATAGCGCTTCTTGAGTTTTGACGCAAAATCTAAACTTTTAATTTATTTCACTTTTTTTTTCTTATGTGCTTCCAAAAATAAATAATAAGGAATGAATTCACTGTCGACACACTTTGGCACCTTGGAGCAGCGGAGCGCTGATTCTGAAGAGATTTTGCCGAAGCTTTTTCTTTTTTAAGCTTTAAATTCCTCCAGTTTGGGGCATTAAATCGACACCCAGCCTCTCCTCCCTCTCCTTTCTGCGGCCTGACATGTCTGATAGACCACGCTTTCTCCGCGCTTTGTGGCCCCTGTCATCTGAACAATGTGGCATCTTCAGGACACCAATCTTAGGAGGCCTTTGATCTGCGGAGCGAGGAGAAACAAAGTTATGGAGGAGAAGATGATAGCGGGACTTTTTCTCTCTGTTTCCAGTTTCTTTTCTTCCAAAAAAAGAGAGAGTTTGTTTACAGGAATCTTCTTTATTTTAATTGGATGATTTGCTGATTGCAGCTCTTTAATTACTGTGCAGAGGGGTGGAAGTGTTCTGAGACTTTAGGAGAGCAGATCTTCATGGCCAAATGAAAATCACATGAAATTCCGCGCATTCTCTCCGCTCCCTCAAGGCCGCCATGAGCCTGAATCTGCCTCAGACATTAATTATGATATTCGGAGTTTGTTTGTTGCTGTTGTATCTGTTCTTCCTGTTTTGTTTGCTTGTTTGTTTGTGCTTTATTTACAGGTCTAGAAGTGGACTCTTCACGTCTCTTGTTCTCTTCTTTTTCTGTTTACTTTCTCCCCCATCTCTCTTCTGTACCCTTCCCTTCACTTTCAGGCTCCGTGTCCAATCAACCATAACAATATTCTAATAAAGATTTTGGGGGTTATATTTAAACAAAAATCAGGAGGAGTTTTATAGCAGTGGCTGTAACCTCTCACCTGAAACAGCAACACTGTTGGGCTTGTTTTGGCACTCAGACATTATTCTGTTTGCTCCACAGCCGGACAGGACACGGGGTTAAAAAAAAAAAAAAAAATTATGATATTCGGAAAAAACTCCTCGTGGGACTTTTAAACTTTTGACGCAGCCAGTCGTGTTGAAACCCTCCGATTTTCACCGCTAAAAAAAAACAACACGATCCTCTCCTGGTAAACTGCGCATATCTGACCAATCAGAGGACGACGACACCAGTGCGTTGATTTCAAATCGAGCTGTTTTGACGTTTGCGCCTGCAAGAAAGAAAATGCGCATTTAAGTGAGCATTTCAGAATAAGAGCCTGTTTATTATTACACTGTCAGAGTAAATGCATGAGGCCAGGACGTGTTTCCATCAGCTGGAGACTTCACCTCCAACCAAAAGCTGCTGGAGGAACATAATCACCGTTATATAGAAATAGATTTGCGATGCATTGTGGGAAAAGCAGAGCAGCTGTTATTATTATCATCATATAGAGTCATTTGATGTCGCTTCATGATAAAGAAAAAGAAAGAGGGAGGGGGGGTCTCTGGTTTCTCTGCCATGTCAGGCTGCCAGTCGTGATAAATGAACGCTCTCCTGCTCCCCTATAGGCTGAGAGCGACGCCATCACGTCCCTTCTGTCACAAACAGCGGCGCTTTTACTGGGACGCCCCAATCCCAGCATGCACCGCTTTCTGATACAGGTTCTGAGAAAAGTGTTTAGGAGCTTTAAGTCAGGTGGGTCAGAAACTCTGAGGTCCAAACAGCTCCTCGTGCGTCGTCTATGGTTCAAAAAGGAGGAACTGGGTGTCAGCAGCAGGTCAAGAATCAGACATGGATCAGCTCTCAGAACCCAAATCAGTTCAAAACGTAACGTTAACTTTAAAAAGAAAGATTAATAAGTTTGGTTTTTACTATTCATAAAGTGGCGGAGATACATTCATTTATTTATTTATTTAAACGTTTTATCTAAAAGATTTATATTTTCAAAGATAAACACGTGACTTGATCACAAACTTCAGATTTTTCTTACATAAAGAAAATCTGAAAATGATGATGATCAAGTCACGTGTTTAAATGCTCTTTTCATCTTTGAAAACATAAATATTTTTAAGTTAAATTAGTGAAATTAAATGGTTTTCCTCTAACTTTAAACCATTAATATTAAAAACAAAAGCGTTATTTTTTTCTTTAAGTTAAAGTTTTGTTGTTTTTTCCTTTCTTTTTTCAGACATGGACCTTTTTTTTCAGAGCTGATTCTAATTTATGATTCTCGCACAGGTGACACCAGATCTGACCAATTCCAAATTCAGCTCAAAGAACTTTAACTCATGCAGTTTTTCATTATTTTGATCTATTTGAACATCAGGATTCTGAAAATAAAACCTCACTTGGAAGATCTGCATGAAGAGTTCACTGAAAAGTTTTAGTGGGCTCAGAGGAAATTCAAGTTTAGAGTTCCAGATTGGTTGTTTCCCTTTTTCTATTTTGTCAGTTTGTTTTTGCAATTTTACTTCAGACAAGTGACTCTTTTATGATCTGCGTCACACGAAAAACGTAAAAATGGCAACTCGAGATGTCAAAACGTCACAATATTTCTTTATAAACTACTAAAGCTCATTCATCTATCATCATTTAATCTTTGTGTCCTAAATATTAGCTCATATCAATGTTCTTGTCAAAGATCCACACGTGTAGAAGCTGAATTCACCCAGAACTGTTGACATAGTAACAAGTTTCTTGATTTTCCAGTGCACCTAAACGCCTCACAGGGGTCCTGAAGCGAGAAATGAATCACAAAAGTTCCTCCTTTAACTCAGGGTCTACACTTTTTATTCGTTTATCTCTTTTACTTCAGAGTTTAAATCAGTTGTTTTTATTCATAAAAAGTTTACAAACACCTCCGAGGCGCTGACGCGCTCTGCGCTTCTGACGCGGCGCACATCCATCCGCTAAATAGGACGTGTCGCCGCAGCGCATGTCTCCGCACAAAAGACAATTGTGATTTAGACAAACATTGGGGAGGTGTTGTGGGGGACACATAAAGGCAAAGGTCAAGTCCTCTTTCAGTTCAAGTGTGCTCCGATTCACCTAGAACACAACGGGGACAAAGAGTAGCAGCTACCTCCGATTCTAAAAGGGCGGTGTGATTATCCGCCTCACGGAGGAGGGGGGGAGGAGGAGGAGGAGGAAGCTGATTCCCTACCTGATTCAGATGAAAATTAGAAGAGGAAACATCCACGAATCAGCTGTGGGTTTGTCTTCCTCTGGAAAGAGAAGAAAAGCATTTCTTTCAGGCCTATAATAAACTTATTCTAACCTCCGGCACCTCCTTCAAAATAAAATCAACCTCCACAATTTACGCATCTGTTCTAGTCTCCCTTTTTTTTAGTATCATTGTTGTTATTATTATTATTATTATTATTTTAAGTTGAATTATTTGTCGAATGGAGGGATTAGGAGAATAAGCAGCGTTAATTGCGCGGCAGGTATAACGAGCAGGTCTAATCCCTCTTTCCCCCCCCCCCCCTCCCCCCTCCTCCCTTCCCTCTATTGAGTTTTTGTGGGCTTAATGAGTGGCAGGTAGGGCTGCTTCCTGCTTTCTCACATGCTCAAATAGGCCTCTCGCTGCTTGGAGTCCTGGACCCTGGCTGCGTACAGGAAACAATTGATTTTGAGCATAAAGTTAATTATGCCTAGAAATTAGACAGCCTTAACGTCGGGTGAGGACAGAGAGGTTGATTTCCTGACAGCTCTTAACACACTCTCACCTATCATTCAGACTTTCGTTTTTTTTTTTTTTTTTATTTCCTTTAACCAGAAACTGAATTTTCAGCAGGGGGAAATGACACTTACCTTCTTTTTGCATCTGTTATTTTTCCCCTCAAAACTTTTAAAAAAGGAACAAAAAACATCTAAATGTGTTTTTTCCCCATATCCAGCCCAAAGAGTAATTTTCTTGAGGAATAAATGGATTTAAAAAAAAAAAACCTCTACTGGGCTTTGGTTCTGCTCTGGTCTGAGCAGTTTCCTAGGCTACACAAATCAGTATATGAAGCTAGCGTAAGCCCGAAGAATGTCACAGTGGTGGGTTTATTATTGAAACCAAGAAAGAAAAAAAATCTTATTGAAACTTTTTCCTTTGATGAACTGACTCATGGACAAGGAGGATAAGCCTCAGAGCGCCTTCTGGACGGAAGGAGAATTATGAAACAAGTCCTGCTTTGTGCGTCTGGACAGAATCTATTATTATTATTATTATTATTATTATTATTATTATTATTATTATTAAATCGCCCTCGGCATAATTTAAAGTATCTTTTTTTTCATCCCATCACGGCCTCGCTTTGTTTCAGGGTCTGTCTCCAATATGATTGACAAAGTAATAAACGCGTCATGCTGCTGCGCGTGATTGCGCCGAGGCATTTGCATTGGACATCGAGGGGGGAATATGACAAGCTTGACACGCAGGGGATTTGCTCTGTCAAATAAACACGTCTCCAAGGATCTATATATTGTTATGGTGACAGTGCGTCCAGTTTCAGTAAGAAAAAAAAACGTGTTTGAAGTTCCTTTCAGCGGTGAGCCGCGTGCGTCAAGTTGTTGGTGTCCGGAAAAAAGAAGGAAATGGGATAAAATGAAGGAAAAGATGAGTAAATATGAGCAGAAATGGTGACACGTGTAATTAATATCTCTCTCTTCTCTCCTCCTCTTCCTCGTCCGTCTCTCCTCCTCTTCCTCTGCGTCTTTTTACCGTTTTTTTCCCTCCTCGTTCGTCCAAGTGGTACTTGACGCTGTAGTGGTCACACAAGCTGCGCGCACTGCAAAACCCCTCCCTTTGCAGAACGTTTATTTATCTTAAGCATATGGAAATACTTCACCTCTGGCTTTAATTTGTTATTTGTAGTTAAAAAAAAATGCAAAAATGCAGATTACAAATATTTTTTCTCGCCATAAATAAGTGTTTTTATATATTTTTGAATTACCCAGACGGGACAGTTGAGGACATTTCCCCCCATCTTTCATAGAAGAAATAATCTTCCAAACATTTAACACTTTATAGGCCATTGTCGTTATGGATGGAGGTCATTTATGTCCCGTGGCGTGCCCACCTCCAGCAGGTGATCCTCGTGTCGCAACGTGTCAGCGGTGGCCTGACATAAGTGTAATAATAGTTAATAGAGCGTGATCGAGAGAGTGGCATTAAAATCCAACAAAGACGTGTCAAAAAAGCAGCAAAAGTCTATGTCTTCATTAGCTCCATCTCCAAGGACCGTCGAACATTTCATTAGTGCGTAATTTATGAATGTTTGACAAATATTAAAGAGTATGTAAATACGAGAGGCGTAATGTGTTTCCTGCGGGAGATGGCGAAATGACCCAGAGTACTTGGATACTGCTAGACTGATCACGGGCATTATGTTCCTCCTCAAACTGTGCGTTTGCTTGTCTGTTCGGTGCACATTCCCCCTCTGACGGGTGAAATAGTGCAGATAAAGCAATGATTCATAATGCTGGCAGCATTTGCATCTCCTAATACTCTGTGTTATGTTGATATATGATGATATACTGAGTCTTTCCACCCAGTGTATGAGTGCACTGCTGCCATTATGGCTCTGGTTAAACCAGTAGGAGGGTTTTTGTGTCCAAAACGGTTCATTTCCTCGTTTTGTGAAGCACTTCCAGTTCAGAGGCACGGGATGTGTTATTCTATGTGTTTTATTTTTAGCAGCTTTTTCTTTTTTAGGTGACTGACCTGGAGGTGTTTTGTTCAAACTGGGAACTTTTTGGCTGAAAATGTCAGCTCTTCTGGGTTTATTCGTTTGGTTTTTATTTTATATCTTGTCCAGATTTTATGGTTGCTACAAAAAGTTAGAAGAGGATAATAAAAAATAAAAAGATAAAGATGTTGTAAGTTGTGTCTGATTGTTTAACTTCCACACCAAGAACGGTTTTCAGTTATTTAAGTAATGCATTAAAGGTCCAAATGCAATAATAATGTAAAAATAATAATATTAAAATTAAAGTAATAATAATAATGTGAGGTTACAGTGTTTAACTTTTTTTAAATCCCATTTTAAAGTTTTTTCATATTTTGTAGATTCTTTAAGTTGAGATCAGTGGATGCTTTTGTAAAATATAAAGACTAAAATGTGTTAAACTGTTAGTTTCATGCTGCAAAATGAAAACAATGACTGCTTTTTAAATTGTTTTATTTTAATAAAAAACTGTAAAAAAAAACAAGTTTTATTAAATAACAAAAATAAATAAACTACAAACGAAAATATGACTGTAAAACCAAAATTAGGCCTCTAAATATTAAGTCTAAATTGAATAAAGTTAGTAAAAATTTTGAGCAAAACGAGGGGGTCACGTGAGGTCAATGACTGAACATGTTCAGGACTTTAAAGTCCTTCATATTTAAATGTATTATCAAACATAAATATTAGTGTTTAATATGCAGAGAGTCACTTAGAACAGATAAATGTTGAACTTTCAGTCTAAAGTACTGTATTCTTCTCACCTCCTCCCACTGAGTGAGTATAGCTGAGCCCCTCCAGAGACATCAGGTTGGTGTATAAATATAAACATAGAGCTCTGTGTTGGTCCAGGGCGCAGCAACAAGTTCTCGTGCTCAACATTCTCGCGGGAATGAAAGGAAGTCATCAGAGCTGTTCGCTAACTAGACAGTGTTCAGCTCAGAGCGCTGGTAAAATGAAAGATCTCACATCAAAAGAGCGCAAATGAGCGGCTCGCTGATTCACTTCACGCAGCTGCATTGAGCGCAGGGCCAACAGGCGCGTCGCGGGCTGCTATTCAGGCTGCAGGTGTGAAGTATGAGGCGCATTCTGACACATAATGTGGAGGTTGTTAGAAATCTGTGTTTGTGTCTATATGGGCTGTGTGTGTGTGTGTGTGTGGGGGGGGGTTCTAAAATCTGAGGAAATGATGGAGGGAAGGAGGAGAAGAGGAGGAGATCTATATGATCTTCTTTATTTATTTATTTATTTATTTATTTATTTATTTATTTATTTATTTATTTATTTTCTTTCATGCTCTCTGACTGACGCGCATCTCTTCCCAGCTGTTTACAAAAAACCCTACCTCGGGAGCGCGCGCTGCCTTAAAGCCGCGCTCACCTTCTCGTTCTGAGCGCCAGTACAGTTAATTCAGCTTTAAAGGCCGTCATAAATCTTTATGACGGAAGCCCGTGCTGGCCAATATATCACAGCCA
>SSNR01000081.1:1795297-1817514 GCA_006937965.1 Callopanchax toddi
GTGAAATATTCAATATTCGTGACAGGCTTTATGGTCGGAGTTAACTCGTGCGGGTGCGCAGAGTTTGCCTTCTGACCTCCGTCCTGCGCATCCATCAAGATCCAGTAAATAAAGTTTACAGGATTTACGAGCTCTGTGGTCATGTTATTATTAACAATCATGTTATAGTTTCAAAAGGATTAAAATTGTTTACGTGACGTCAGTGTTTCTGTTGCACCTGTCTCTCTCTCTCTCTCTCCCTCCCTCCCTTTCTTTTTCCATTTCCATGCCACTTTCGGCCACTCCACTCCTGATAATTATGACCTGGTTGGTGTTGGAGGTGATGGTTGGAGTTGGAGCGTGGGGTGGGCGTGGAGGACGCCGAGGGGGGAGAAGAGGGAGGAAAGAGAGGGGAGCCTTTTACTCCAAGACTGCTAATCCCCCTATTAAAGGGGCTTTGTTCAATAATGCCGGACAGTTTCCGGAAGTCGGATTACCGCCTCCATTATTTTACAAAGAAATGATATTTCACACCCAAATGAGCCTTATAGGACGGTGACAGGCTGCTGCGAGAAAATGAAATAGACTCATTTTCTTTTTGTAGCGCTTTGGAAGTTAAAAAGACCCCCCCCCCCCCCCCCCCCCCCTCAGAAACTTAACCTTGGATGGTATCAGAGTGAAATATTCAATATTCGTGACAGGCTTTATGGTCGGAGTTAACTCGTGCGGGTGCGCAGAGTTTGCCTTCTGACCTCCGTCCTGCGCATCCATCAAGATCCAGTAAATAAAGTTTACAGGATTTACGAGCTCTGTGGTCATGTTATTATTAACAATCATGTTATAGTTTCAAAAGGATTAAAATTGTTTACGTGACGTCAGTGTTTCTGTTGCACCTGTCTCTCTCTCTCTCTCTCCCTCCCTCCCTTTCTTTTTCCATTTCCATGCCACTTTCGGCCACTCCACTCCTGATAATTATGACCTGGTTGGTGTTGGAGGTGATGGTTGGAGTTGGAGCGTGGGGTGGGCGTGGAGGACGCCGAGGGGGGAGAAGAGGGAGGAAAGAGAGGGGAGCCTTTTACTCCAAGACTGCTAATCCCCCTATTAAAGGGGCTTTGTTCAATAATGCCGGACAGTTTCCGGAAGTCGGATTACCGCCTCCATTATTTTACAAAGAAATGATATTTCACACCCAAATGAGCCTTATAGGACGGTGACAGGCTGCTGCGAGAAAATGAAATAGACTCATTTTCTTTTTGTAGCGCTTTGGAAGTTAAAAAGACCCCCCCCCCTCCTCCTCCTCCTCCATCCTCCCCCCTCCTCCCTTCTCCTCACACCTTCTTCTTGTCCTGAACGCCATCTTTTGTGTGTTTAACGTGGAAGTGTATTTCCGGTTGTGGCCACAGGTTTCCTATTTCTGCTTGATGAACGTTTGTGTTGCTGCTCAAGTGAAGGCTCTCACACTGGCTTGCGCGCGCGCACACACACGTGCACGATCCCTGACCTCAAAGCTGACGCTCCCAGTGTTTGTTATTTTACAGTAATGTACAGTAAAATGTATTATCAGGTCTTATGCACACACACACACACACACACACACACACACACACACACACACACACACACACACACACACACACACAAATATTCAAAAACTTGCTCACAGATTATTTTTCCTTTTTTGTAACTTAAAAAAGTTTTATAACAAAATATCAAAAATATAATAATAATAATAATAATAATAATAATAATAATAATAATAATAATAATAATAATAATAATGATAATAATAATTTTGGGACCTTTTTGACTAAAATCCCAGCAAATAATTGACCAAAGACTTTTTCATGTCATTGACTCCAAACCCCAACATAAAAGAAACCATTTCGATTTTTTTCTATCTTTTAAAAAAATTCTCTTCATTAATGAATATGATTCCTATTCCTATTAGTATTATTCTTACTTGGCTCAGTTCCTCAGAGCAGACATCCTGAACTGACCCAAACTCCTGAAACAGCTTCAGCTGTTCTCTCCACCTCCCTCCTCTGCAGCTGATCTTCACTCTTTGCCTGTTTTCTCTTTTGCCTCAAACTAATTTTAATTTACAGACTTTAACAAATGAAACTGTAACCAACCCAGGGTTGAAACAGCGAATCCTGCTTGTAGTTAATAAAAATCTGCAGACGAGCTGTTTCCTGTGTAAAACCTGAGATATGATTCAGGCTCAGCGTCTCCTCTGGGCCTCTTTGCAAAGCAAGTCTATTATGGTCCAGAACAACTGCGCTTCGGCGGCTCCTTCTTTGATTTCCGTAAAGTAGGCCTTCAGCAAAAGAATATATTTTTTTCTTCTTTATACTTCTCTAGTCTGCAGCATAAAGGACATAGATTACCGTTTCCGACCCCATGGGAAGCAAATATTACATTCTTTAGAGCGGGCTTTTGAGTCCTCGGACTTGGCCCCATATCATTTGAGTTTGACTTGGCTATTGCTTTAGAAATCTTAATTCACCATGAGGATTCACCGTCGAGAAGGGAAAAAATGGTTCTTTGTGCGAAACGGGCTTTGAAGTCTGGATCCGAATATTGTAGCCTTTCATCAAACCACAGCTCAGCTGAGTAAGTGAGATTTAACACAAGTGGAGCACAATGTGGAGCTCCTCCTGCAGCAGGAACGTGCTTTTAAAAAATAACAATAAATAAAATGTTTCTTAGTTTATTTCTAATCTGAATGAGAGGGTTTAGTTTTAGTTTTGGGAGCGAATTTTTTTTTTAAGTATTATTTTATTTTTTTAAAATAAATAAGAAAAATGTTTATATTTGTTTGTGAGAAACAAAAAAAAAAAAAGAAAAATCTTCAAAAAGTAAAAACTCGTTAACTAGATCTGAAAAGCAGATTTTTTTCCACTTTCATACAAGATTTATTCAAAATACTCACAAATTACAAGGCAGGTTCGGTAGTGCCGCTCGGGTTCAGCTCCATTAAAAAAAAAAGAAAAAGAAAAACATTGACGACAAAAATACAAAAAATCACAAATTTCCCCCCAACTTTCATAAAACATTTAGAATAATCCACGGTCGATTTACCAAATAGTGTATAGGTTAAGAAACACTTCCATTTTTTTCTTTTTTGTATCTTTTCTGCACAAATGAAAAATAATAAAAATAAAATAAAAAATATGTGTAAACATAAATTCTTTGTACAAACCGCTCTGAGACAGATTCTTACAAAACATCAACACATCGAAGGAAAAAATTACAAAAATGTACAAATGTACAGCGTTTCTGCTCGAATTGGAACATGCACTTTGGTTCGATGGTACAAAATTATTTCATATTAGATTGAAAAATAAATAAGGAAAAGAAAATAACTGAAGAATGTACAATTCCTCTTTTAGCTTTATACACCAGCATGCCTGCAGCCTATAGAGTACCACATGTTCTACAAGACTTCCCAGAAAAGGTGGAACTGGGTCAAATATGGCAAAAAAATTACAAAATCAAAAAGTCTGTAAAGGTTCCTCCCAGGTTGCGTCTCTTTGCTTTGGGAATCTGTTTGGTGCCTGAAATGAAAACTAACCAAATCAAAGTGGACCCTTTCAGGGACCTCAGGCCACCGTTTAGAGTTCTGCTGGTTTAGAACGCGTCCCTCTGCGGCGCGCTCCGGTACGGAGGCTCCTCCGCGGGGTCGGGTGTGGACTGGCCGCTGGGTGGTGTTTGGGCGCCGCTGGCACCTGAGCTGTGACAAACGTACCATTCGCTTAAGTTGGCCGGCTGGGAGGCTCCCACCGGCTCCGACAGCACCGAGGAGCCCCCGGGCTCCCGGCCCAAGTCTGAGGAGGGGGACACCAGGGAGGGCGTGGAGGACTCGTAGCCCGAGCTGGGCGGAGGGGACTTGCAGTGCACCTTCATGTGTTTCCTCAGGGAGCTCGGGTGCGTGTAGGACTTGTCGCAGCCTCTCACTTTGCAGTTGTAGGGCTTGTCACTGGTGTGGACGTGGGAGTGCTTCTTCCGGTCGCTGCTGTTGGCGAAGCGTCTGTCGCAGCCGTCAAACTCACACTTAAAGGGCTTCTCACCTGTGGAGGCGAGGCACAGATCAGTGGATGGAACACCACACCAAGAGAAAGGCAGAGCAGGACTTGTTATAAAATGGTTAAAATAATTAATTTCATAAAATGCACGTGAAAAAAATCTACATTAATATCCCTATTTTCTAAGACTGTTTTTAAGTTAGCAGTTTATTCCAATTAACCTCAGATGTTCTATATTAATTAGTTAAAAATGCATCCTTTTTGCAGGAATCCTGCAGGACTTTATGCACATTAATAGTGCAAAAAAAAAAAAAACACGTTGCAAACATGGCTGTTCTTGCAAAACTGCAACTTTTATAAACTTGTATGTTCTTGATGTTTTTTTCCCCCATTTCCCGCAAAACGCTCAGTCGTGTTGCGCATTTAAAAAGTTTGCACGCTTGTCAGTGTGGAGTGAACAGGAGGTCCGAACCCCCGCAGTCCTGAGTCCATACCTGCGTCAAAACAAACCATCTACGTTCAAAGCAGCGGGAAAACTGTGATCACTTTGCGCCAAAAGCTGCTGTTAGAGTCCAAAAAATATCAACAGAATCTCATTTTAATAAAACCTGATTATATGACAAGGCAGAAACAGAAAAGAGAGAGAAAGAGAGAGAGAGAGAGAGAAGGAAGAAGAGGGAGAGAAAAAAAGACAATCTGAATAAATTACACGGAAATCATCCGCTGCTGATTTTTCTCCTCCGATTAAAGCTTTTGAGAATATGTAATTGCCTCTGTCTAATTACACTTGCGGGTTGAATATCAATTTGACCTTCAGCTGTTGGGTTGAGAGAGCCAATCAAGGATATTAGTGTCGTACAAGAAACCGTCGAGGAACAGACCCCAGGGGCAGCCCCCAGTCATAACCACACTTTCGGATAGGTTTTAAACATGATACCAGAGACCAGGCCCCTCGGGAGTCAGCACACAGAAATAATTTAACAGATTTGTACTTAGGTAATGTGAGCAAATTATATGAATAATACATAAAGGAGGAAGGAGGAAGGAGGGAGGGGTGCAGGAGATGGAGCAGAAGGAGAGCGCCACGCAGATAGCAATGATAATAATAATAAAAATGCACGTAAAGTATGTTAATGTGCAAGTGTGACTCGACGTTTTGAGGCCCTTTCTCCCCTCCTGGATCCATGGCAGCCATGTTTGACCCATCAGCATGCTTTAACTTTCAAATCAGCCTGCAGAAATTCCAGAACTGTTTTAGTAAATCACCCTGTTCGTCTGCACTATATGTCAACTTGTTGCTCTGGCTCCAAAACTCACCAACAACAGGAGGAATCAGTGACTTGAATGCAAACTTTTTTTTAAATCGTCTTATAAATATCATTAGAACTAAACCAAAGTTGCAGAATGTAAAGGTTGTTGGTTCGAGGCTCTGCACACGTCTTCTTTGGCACGCACTGAAAGCTGCTTATAGCAGACGTGACGTGGGCCTCCGTCTTTGTGCTGTTGGTGTAAACAAGAGGTCGAACCGTCAAACGCCTGAGTGAGCTGCACCCTAATCCTCCACCTTCCTGAAAACTGGCTGCTGCTGCTGCAAAACAAATCCTCTCTGACAAACAGGTGGAGCGTGGCTGCTGCGTCCTGAGCGCAGATTCATTAAACGCGTCAAATTTAGAAGAAAAAATAAATAAATTGTGAAAATTATGTAATTTAAATAAATAAATATCACCCAGTTTTAAATTTAATCATGCAACCTTTTTTTCTCTTCCAGTCACTTTGTGTGTTTTTTAAAATTCTTTTCTAACGTTTATCTGAATAAAAACGTGACCACTGACCTGTGTGCGTCCTCTTGTGGATCTTTAGGTTTTCGGAGCGCGCGAACACCTTCCCACAGCCGGGGAACGGGCAGGGGAACGGCTTCTCTCCGGTGTGCACCCGAATGTGATTGACGAGTTTGTATTTCGCCTTGAACGGCTTGCCTTCCCGCGGACACTCTTCCCAGAAGCAGATGTGGTTCGCCTGCTCGGGTCCGCCGACGTGCTCCACCGTCACATGCGTGACGAGCTCGTGCATGGTGCTGTAAGTTTTCGAGCAAAGTTTCTTGGGCGACAGCTCCGGCTCCAGCCACTTGCAGATCAGCTCCTGCTTGATCGGCTGCCTCATGTAGCGGAAAAACGCGCCGGCGCCGTGGTGGTGGTGGTGATGGTGGTGGTGGTGCGCGCTCAGATTCATGTTCAGATTCAGACCTCCGTAGCCGTGCAAAGGCGACGCGGAGAACGGATCAGCCCTGGAGCTTGCCACTTGACTCAAGTGATCAGACCGAACGTACATGTCTCCAGGTAGTCCTAACCTTATTTGTCCATTCAGCGCCTGGCCACCCGGTGATCCGCTGGAAGGCTGCTCGTGGTGGAGTCCGGAGAAGAGGGTGGTGTGGTTCCCAGCGTCGGGGTGGTGACCATAGTGTCCGGGATAGCTACCTGTTGTTGAGACAAACATTCCGTGGTGAGAGGCTGAAGCGGCAGTCTGGTCAGAGAGCACTGGCATGGCTTGAGCTGTCAGATCTCTCCGGATGAGGAAGTCCCTACCTGCGGACAGAGCCTGGGCCGACATGGAATAAGGGACCGACGTCGCCTGAACCGGGCCAAAAGCTCCCGTTTGACTGGAGACCACTTCACTGTGGCCTGCCATATGATGATTGTGGTGGTGGTGATGGTGGTGGGGATAATGATGGGCTGGGCTGATTTTGAGGGCCGCGGAGTGCCCCATGTGTTCTGGCCCGAATGGACTCGGCCCCAGGCGGGGTTCCGCAGTAATCTCCCCAGGGTGCGAGTGAGCCATTGAGTGTGGATGGCTGCTGAACCCCGGGAAGCCTGTCACGCTCTGAGGGGTATGGTGGTGATGATGGTGATGGTGGTGAGCCCCTGCCAAGTCAACTAATCTCAGCGCCGTGTTCCGTTTGGAAAACGCAGGGTCCATCACGGGGCTTCCCAAAGCATCCACGCTCATTACTTCCTAATTTTAGAATAACTTGACAGCAGGCAAAATAATAATGATGATGACAAATATATTTTAATCGCAATGACAAATAAAGGAAGAAGAAGAAAAAAAAAAAGGAAAAAAAACTTTATAAAGTTAAGTCTATCTGCAGACAACATGGAATCCCATTCGGTTGAGAGGCAGCAGCAGGACGCTTTGATACTGAATAGAGATTCATGGTAGGCGCTGCAGCCCGTGGAGCTAAACAATCACCCCGCGCTCTAATTGGTCAGAGCTCCGTGATTGACGTCACCGGTGACAGTTTCCAACGTGATGAAAAATGTCTTGGTGACAGCGAGCGGCCAGTGCACATGCGCAGAGCTCGAGGCGGAAAAAAAAAGTAGTTTAGCAGACGTTCTTGTGGAATTTAACTCTTAAAAATAAAGTTCAGATTTTTTTTTTAAAGAAGTCGCTATTTTCCTTTTCTTCCAAAAACCCCAGCTGCTGCAGAGAAACGTTGATTTGCCATTTTAAGAGTGCGCAAAAGTGCGCACACCGTCCCTATAAAAGTTATGCGGATCATAAATTATGCAGTGATATCTTCATTTTACCCCGCAGCGTGTGCAAAGCCGTTTTTACGCACAGATGTACGCACAGATTTACGCACGGACAAAGGTCGTCGGTAAAGCGGAGCCAAAACTTTTGCAGAGACAAACTCCGCCATATGAGTTCCAACCAGAGCGAGGTGAAGTGAAGCGCGCTTTGATATTTGCTGGCGCAGCCGCTCGACCTGACTTCTAGCTCTGCTCCGTCAGATCCGGGTGTTCGAGAACAAAGCGAGCCGCGGTCCATTCTTCCTGTAGGAGGAGGGGGACACAAAGTAACGGACGGGACCTGTTGTTATGATCCGGAGTGGCTTCGCTTCAGACTCTGGACGGCAGCAGATGAGGGTCACAGGAGGTGGTGTCGTGGCAGACTTTAAGCTCAAAATAAAACCGAGTGTGTTCCTGTGAGTATCGGTTACAAAAGATTTTAAAAGCGTTCTCAGCGGTCTGTTCTGCTTTGGCTTAATGATTAGAATGATGCTTTTATTCTGATGTGTTTATTGTTTTAGGTAAACTGTGTTTTTCTGTTGTTTCAATGCACCAACAAACATTAAAAAAAATGTAAAAATCCAAATTTTTCGCACGAATACGTTTTTCGGCACGATGGAATTTGTCCTTTTATTTAAAATAATTTGCTTTGACTGCTAAAAACTGAAATAAAAAATGTCGGCGCTTGACTAAAGTTGAATATGTTTGAATAATTATTTATTGAATGTTTTCCTAGAATATTTTAATGTTTTCACTCAGCTTAGACTTTTAAAAATGTTGAAAAATGTCAAACATATCCTGCAGGTTACTTTGATTTTACATGTGAGCTGTTTTTAAAAGTTTTATTTGACTGTCTGTTTACATGTAAAGTCGTGCGTCACGGTTGGAAAAGAAAATAACTTCATCACCAGATGAACTTGTCAAAAAAGTGTTTGAACTCACTTCTTGGTTTTCTTGGAAAAGAAAGGACGAGTTTGTATTTTATGACTGTTTGTACCGTATAAAAAAATCAAATAAAATTCTCAGTTTCTTCTGCAATTCTTGATTTGTTTACTCGTCATTCCTGCGTCAAACATAAGTTAGAACTTTATGTTTCCTTGAATTAACCCGTCAATCTCTTCGCTGACAGCATCCCATGCAGCACGCAACAAACTGAGTCAATATTTGGAGAGGTGACGGATCCCAAAGATGTTTATTAAAAGGCCTTGGAGGCGCGCGGCTTCAGCGAGGCGCACAGCTGCAGAAATCAGATGCAGCGCAGCAGCAGCAGCGTGTGTAATGCAAAACTTAGACGAGCTATTTCTGGTCCAAGTTGTGCACGCACTTACTCACTCAGCCAGTCACTCTTGGAGACATGTAAGCTGTGTGTGTGTGTGTGTGTGTGTGTGTGTGTGTGTGTGTGTGTGTGTGTGTGTGTGTGTGTGTGTGTGTTGGATCATATACAGAAACGCTGATTGAGTGTTGGAGAGAGGAGTCATAAAAAGTGAAGTGTGCTGCCTTAGTGTCACTTTTACTACAAAACTTTTAAAAATACTAAATAATTTCTAGTGTTTAGGTCAAGTAGGCAGCATGTTTGAAGCATTTTGCCTCAGAAGGCTAATGTAAAGTCTTTTAAGCTCCACTTGTTGCACATTTACATCTGAACATTCTTACTTGTTCAGAAAATTCCAAATGATTTCTTAAATCAGATCAGGAACTAAAATAATTTCAAATGAAAACTCGAACCTGAAATTGTAACGTTGCCAACCAATAAAACTCCCTGAATTCTTCGCTCTGCCCCACAAAACTGGCTTGCAGTGGAAACTAGTGGCCATTTGGAATTCTTTCCCCGGATCGCAGGTTTGTGCATGTGGCTTTGAACTCCAAGCAGCCGGAGTTTCCTGCAGAGAGCACCGCAAACCCCACTCGATAACACCGAACAAACCCACAACGGTTTTACGCACGGGCCATGATGCATCACTGCAAAGAACGGAGGGGTTGCACGAGCACAAACAGCCAAAACACTCTAACACTGGTGCGTTCGAGTCATAAACACCGGCCTGTATGGATTCAGGGTGGTTTGCGTGGCGTGAAAATCTAAATCACAGATGTTTTGTGGGTGGGGGCTTACATTGTACTCGTCTTAGAGGAGCAGACAACAAATTTGGATTCACTTCGAGGTGAAAAAGAGTGATGGCAGTGCAAGAAACCACAAGATGGAAGGAAAAACTTCAAAACATCTCTGTAATCTGGTCTGTGTCGATCTGAGTGTTGTGTTAATATTTCAAATATTTTTTTTTTATGGAGAAGCATTTTGAGTCTGTTTCATTCCAGATGTGGAACCAAAAATCTTGAGTCAAGTCCAAGTCCTAAGCTATTAATCTAGAATCCTAAATAAGTTATTTGACCACACAATAAAAATAGTGTGTATTTATGATTAGGATCAATGTGCATTTCCTACTAAATGTTAGTTTTTCGGGTCTTTTTTGTGTAAAATCTCAGCTGTTTTCAAGTCAACAAACTCAAATCCAAGTCACAAGTCAAACCCTTCAGCTCACATCTAGTCCAGGTCCAAGAAGCTGGATCCTGAACAAGTCATTTGGCCAATTCCATGATTTAAATACAATAAACAATGTCCAGAAATAATGCATGCTTCTTAGAATGAGCTATTTTTTGAATGCAGCTGAACTTAATTATTAAATTAAGTATTACATTTTTATTTTTCATCTTCATACTAGCTATCACATATTTAAATCAGCAAACTTAAGACCAAGTAAGTCACTGACGAGTCAGAAATATTCAGGTTATTTGATGGAACACAACCAACATTAACCAGAAAATGTTGCGTTTCCTATTAAATATTCATTTATCAACATCTTAGTCATGTCCAGGTCCTGCTGTTTGAATTCTAAACCTGAATTTTCACTATTTTTGCAAAGAAAACTCCACAAAATTATGAAATTATTTGACAAAATGCAACTGAACCTGATCAGAAAAAGTTGCATGTCATATTAAATCTTATATTTTGATGTCCACATTGTGTAAGACAATAAATGTGTTTTTAAAAAACCCTCAAATCACGTAAAAATGAACCTAAATTGATTCTGATTTCATCAAAATGAAGATTGGAGTCAAAGTGGAGTGAATAAAGTCTGCTTGATTACATAAAACAAGTCACAAAGTGCTGCTCTAATAGCATTAATGTAAAGAGAACTTTATATTGACACATCAAACGTCGCTTTGAAGGTTTATTTTGAAGTTTTAGGCTTTGTTTTGTTATTATTTGTCCGTTTAACTAAAGTCCCAGTCAGCAGTCTGAAAATCCCTGGGACTGATGATGTAAAGAGGAATGGAGGTGAGGGCCCTGCGCGGAGGATTGTTATTTGGTGAGCGCGTGTTATTGAGTTGGGGGGGAGAAAGGTGCGCTCCGCCAATGAGCGAGAGGCTGCGCGGCCACGTGACCGCCCCCCTCCTCTCCCATTCATCAGGGCTGGGACTGTGTTGTCTTTTCAATTCATTTATCTGCAGGAATGATTGCGACTATCAGTCTAGAGCTCACCGCCTGGCTGAGGAGGTGAAAGTTGCGCCACAGGAAGATAAACCGCAAAAAGACAATATTGCATGCATGCACGCGGGTTTTTTTATTTTTTTTATTTTTTTGCATGCGCATCGGATGAGCGGTGTAGGGGAATTCCTCGCGTTGCAGAAAAAGTAAACAGACAAAAAAGATTTCTGTGGATTTGAGTTTTGCTCAGTCCGGTTGGGGTGAGAAGAGATAGCAGCAGCAGCAGCAGCAGCAGAAGAAGAAGAAGAGGAGGAGAGGAGAGGGAGGAAGAATATCTGCGCCTGTTTTTTTGCTTTCTGCTCTCAGTCGTCTCGGCGAGTCTAGACTGAAGATGCTCCTGGACGCAGGACCGCAGTATCCCACCATAGGAGTCACTACTTTCGGCTCCTCGCGGCACCACTCAACAGGCGAGGTGGCGGAGAGGGAAGTGGCGCTGGGGATCAACCCGTTCGCGGACGGGATGGGAGCCTTCAAAATCAACCACAGCTCCCACGACATCGGCTCCGGGCAGACGGCGTTCTCCTCCCAGGCTCCGGGCTACGCGGCGGCCGCTTTGGGACACCACCACCACCCGACGCACGTCGGCTCCTACTCCACGGCGGCGTTCAACTCCACCAGGGACTTTCTGTTCAGAAACCGGGGCTTCGGGGATGCCACCGGCGCGCAGCACAGCCTGTTCGCCTCCGGGAGTTTCGCGGGGCCACACGGACACTCGGAGGCGGCGGGGCACCTGCTCTTCCCTGGACTCCACGAGCAAGCGGCGAGCCACGCGTCCTCCAACGTGGTCAACAGCCAGATGCGGCTGGGCTTCTCGGGGGACATGTACGGCCGGGCCGACCAGTACGGCCACGTCACGAGCCCGCGCTCCGACCACTACGCCTCCACCCAGCTGCACGGCTACGGCCCCATGAACATGAATATGGCCGCGCACCACGGAGCGGGGGCCTTCTTCAGATACATGAGGCAGCCCATCAAACAGGAGCTCATCTGCAAGTGGATCGAACCGGAGCAGCTGACGAACCCCAAAAAGTCGTGCAACAAAACTTTCAGCACCATGCACGAGCTGGTGACCCATCTGACGGTGGAGCATGTGGGGGGACCGGAGCAGACCAACCACATCTGCTTCTGGGAGGACTGCTCCAGGGAGGGGAAGCCCTTCAAAGCCAAATACAAACTTGTAAATCACATCAGAGTGCACACCGGAGAGAAGCCCTTCCCGTGCCCGTTCCCCGGCTGTGGCAAAGTATTTGCACGATCGGAAAATCTAAAAATTCACAAAAGGACTCACACCGGTAAGAAACCGCAAAAAAAAAAAAAAAAAAAAGCGACATTTTTTCTTGAATTCTTTAGAGAAAAATGTTCGTTTCTGACAAATCAAAGCTGTCAGTTTCCTCTAAAACACGCAGGCGGGTTTTCTCCAGCTGGATCCTCCACGCTGGCATGTGATTCAGAGCAGCTGCTGCACGAAAATATGTTTATTTATTTATTTTTTATTGGCTTATAAATTAAAAGTTTGATTTCTAACAGATGTTTCACATTCCAATTACTGAATCCTGAGAGTTCGGATGATTATTTGCAGCTCAAAGATAAAAAAAAGAAAAGAAAACATTTTGATCCACTAACTAAAAAAAAATAAAAAATCTTAACATGTTTATTTCGATGTAAATGGAATCATTTGAAATCCTGATCTTTGTGATGCTCTTGTGTTGTTTAGGTGAGAAGCCTTTTAAGTGTGAGTTTGATGGATGCGACAGACGGTTTGCAAACAGCAGTGACCGCAAGAAACACATGCACGTGCACACGTCGGACAAGCCGTACCTCTGCAAAATGTGCGACAAGTCCTACACACACCCCAGCTCCCTCCGAAAACACATGAAGGTAAACATTCATTTATCGACCTAAAAGCATGCATTTGTGCTTTATATGTAATTATAAATATTTAAAATACGTATTATTTTATATTATTAAATTTGTATGTTTTGCAAATATTTAATTTTAAGGTAAATTTCAGAAAAAGACCTGCACATTTTTCATGCTTTTATTTGTTTTTACGCGCCAAGCAACCATTACTTTGACATTTCTTTTAATTAATATAATTTGCGACCGATGTTTTGCAGGTCCACGAATCCACCAACGCGGGATCGCAGCCTTCTCCGGCGGCCAGCTCAGGGTACGAGTCCTCCACGCCCCCCACCATCGTGTCCCCGTCCACAGAGAACCAGAGCAGCAGCTCCATATCACCAGCAGCCTCAGCAGTGCACCACACAGCCAGCCACAGCGCGCTGTCGTCAAATTTCAATGAATGGTACGTGTAAATATTTTTGGAAAAAAAAAGAAAGAAAAAGGCAAAAAGAGGAGGAAAAAGACTGCAGGAATTCTAAAGATGGAAGGAGAGGAAAAAACGGGACTTTAAAGTCAGGAAGATGGACTGACAAATCATGGAAAAGTTAAAGACTGTATTAAAATGTGAAAGAGAAAAATGCACGGACAATGTCCCCCTCCCTCCCTCCTCCTCCTCCTCCAGCCCTCCTCCCTCCTTTTTCCCCACCTCCTCTTCAATATTTCTTTATTTTTCCTGAGAGACTGCACACACACACACACACACACACACACACACACACACACACACACACACACACACACACAAAGAACAGAAGAAAACGCATGCTATCTCCGAGGCCTGGATTTTTGTACATATAAGGAAGCTGAGGGGAGGAAAATATGTAATATTTTATTTTGTAAATATCACAGTTTAAAAAACTAGGGGGGGGGGGGGGGGGTGGTTGATGGGAGGGGGAGGATAAAGGAAGAAAACAGGGAAACTGTGGCCCCCAGATATTATGGAGATGGTTTTAACGAAATATCGCGATGAATAGACTTTTGATTGATACAGAATGTTATAGTTGTGTACCAAAATGTGAATTTATTCAGTATTACTCCAGTCTACACGTCGACCTAACCGACTCTTAGTAATAAATGTGCTTTTTTGTAGCCTATCCAGTGCAACATTATTATTTTTTCTTTTATTTAATTTGATAATTTTTTAAATTTTTTATTTCTATTCGTCCAAGGTCCAGTTTTGAGTAGCACAGTATCATTGTTGTTATTTAATGTCATGTCGATAAATCGTGTAGTGGAAGCCTGAAATGTCGATCTGTTTATGTACGTGATAAATATACAAAACAAAAAAAGACAAAAAAAAAAAAAAAACAACAACAAAAATATCTGTCGATTTGCTTTGTCTGAAAGGAAGTATTATTACATGTAAAGTAGCTCAATTTTCCATATTTATCCGCATGTAAAAGGGCCGGTAACATGTTAGAAATGATCGGTATTTATGGAGAAATGCGCTCGTGTGTAAAATTTAGTTTACAAGGAGAAGAAGAAGAAAAAAATCACTTGTTTGGATACATTTCGTACTATATTAAAGGATTCAAAAAATAACAAAGCACTTGGAGGTTTTTGGACTCAACGTGACTGGTGTGTGGAATTTATGACTTTATGGAGCAGTTTTTCCACCAGATCGGGACATAGATCGGAGTAATGGGCTGCACGTTTTGGACTCTGAGTGTGTGTGTGTGTGAGAGAGTGTGTGTGTTAAAAGCTGGGTTCCAACTTGACACCCGATAATAACTAGTAAATCCACCCCCCACCCCCTCCCTGCTCTCTGTATTCTTCTGTTTATCCAAAATTAACATCCACCGCTTTGCCCTGCAGTAATGTGCAAATTAAATCGATTAATCACGGCTGTTGTTCCTCGGTGGATAAACCGGAGTAAGCTATTTTACGTTACTTAATTGTTCGGGAATCTAATTTTCAAATCTAATTTATTTTCTTTCCCCCCTTTTTTTCCTCCTCTCTTTCTTGCGTTTTTCGCTGGATTTTATATGGATTCTGCGCGAAGGGGAGAAAGAGTCAGCGTGTGTATGAGTGTGTGTGTGTGTGTGTGTGTGTTTCTCCCCCTCCTACACACACACACACACACACTTCATTGTTCCTGCTGCAGCTTGCTTGACCGCCCCATTAGGCAGAGATCACATCAGCACTGATCATGGTTAACGCTGCCAGTGCGCGCGGATCCACCGATCTGTCAGTCTGCTGCAGCCTCAACAACACATATAAAAAATCTGCACCAAAACTAAAATTTCTAAGTTAAAAAATAAAATGCGCTTAAAAAAAATTTTTTTTTGCACAAAAAAAAAAAAATAATAATAGGGAGAAAAAAAAAGTTCTCATCTGAAATGATTGAAAATGTATTGAAATGTATTCATATTTTCTTTTTCACGGACTATTACATGTGGAGATAAATGAAGGATGGCGATCAAATGACTTTTTTCGACTCTATTTAACTCTATCTATCTGCTCCCAGTGCAGACGCTCCGCTGGTGCGCTGCAAGAGAGGGAATGGAAGAGAAAAAAGGAGGAAAAGAAAAGGAGAGGGGCCGAAAAACGATAGGACAACTGTTCATATTTAAGTGGAAATATTAATGTTTATCTCTAATATAATCTGAGACTCTCGTATTGGCTTCTTGTGATTCATATTTTTATATTCAGTTCAGAGATTCGACTTTTTGTTTTAACTATATGAGAAAAAATAATTAAATAATATAAAATGTTTAAATAAATAATATTTTTAATGTTTATGAGCTTCCCTAAAGTTACAAATAAATGTAAACTGTGGGAAATAAAAGACAAGTTCTTCCTAAATCATTTTTAAGGATAAATATTCCTGGAATCAATTCAATGTTTATTTTAAAGATTAAAAAAATTAATTTAACTAAATAAAGACGCTGCAGCCTTTTTACCCAGACGTTGCTCCTGAGCTATAAACCTTTAGGTTTTTTTTTTTAACTTTATGGTTCCTGTCGCGTCACTTTACACCGAATCTCCTCACGGGGAGCAAAATCAAATGCTCGTAAAAGGCAGGACGCGCACACGCACAAGACTCCGGATCAAATAGGAGCGCGGGGAGAAAATAATAAAAAATAAATAAATAAAAAGACGATCCACTTCAGATGTATTTAGGCTGAAGTCTGGTAATGACAGCCGCTCAGAGATCCGGGAAAGCGTCATGAATATTTATCAGCAGCACTTGTGGCCAAACCGAGCCTGACGTTTGTGTTTCCGCGGCTCATCATATCCCAGAATGCGCTGCAGCGTCTTCTGCTCCAGAGCAGCCAGAATAGTGTGTTTGACAACAAACAACATGTTGGCTTTAAATAGTCCTGCATTCTGGGGTTTGGACCATGATGCATCTGTGCACAAACTTCTGCAGATAAATATAGATTTTTTAAAATCCTTTTTTAAGCTCCTGCAGGAATTTATTTACAAGTGAAGTCCAATTAAATAATAATAATAATAATAATAAAGACGCGCTCTGATCTGCAGCTGATGTCACTCATCGATAAAGCAAAGCATTTACAGTCGGTTTCTGTTAGAAATGATCACGTGGCTTCTCATTTTTAACCACAAATGCGTTCAAATAGCTAAAAATGCAGTAAGGAAAAAATAGCCAAAAGGTCAAATTCAAGTCAAGGCTCCTTTCTTTTTCTTTCGGCAGCCATGGAACGATTTTACTGCAAGAATCTAAAACACTCATCCTAAAGGATAGAGTCTGGATTAGCAGTTGAACTGCAAATAAACCAGAAATCCAGCTGGTTCATTTGCTGTCTTTAAAAAATAGTTATTATTGTTCAGCATCATTCAGATGCAGAAATGACCTCATAGGATTTAAGAATAAACAGTTTGTGCAAAAACAAAAAGAAAAATACTGAAGAATTTATTTTGTAGATTTTTTTTGGCAGATTTTCTCTAATTTGACCTCCACGTGCTGTTTTCTGACCATCACACTGAGGACCGACCGATGTGGATTGGGTTTTCCAACTTGAAGGCTTCCTTTGGGGTCTCAAGCTGCTGTTTTTTATTTAAGCACTCCTCTGATTGGGACATTCATCTTTTGATTTCGGTTCCGTTGCGGTCGGAGCGGTGGAGGTTCGTTATAGTGACGCATCGTCTCACGGTGACCCCCATCGCATCAGTTGTGATGTGACACGCCATTAGGTTGGGACCACGCAGGAGATTTGTGGAGGCGCTGACACGGTGTTGTCGCGTCTCTCCCCTCCACCCTCCTCTTTTTTTTTTTTTTTTTTTTTGACGTGTTGCTAAATGAGGCCACTCCAATTAGCGCTCTGCAGCGGGGGTGAGACCGCAGCACACCTCTGGAGCCCCACGGAAAACAAACACTCCGCTCCACGCTTCCTGTTTGTTCTGCAAAATAAATAAATGAAGGGAAAAAGGTGAAAAAGTCAATCATTTGTTGCGTCATCGAGCAGTTTTTGCTCATTGGTGGCAATTCAAATCAGATAAAAGGCACTTCCGGTTCCAAATTCTCACACATTTTAACCCTTTATGTAGACAAACTGTTTTGATTATTAATATTAAATTAGCAGCGTTTATAACATGTACGCTGTAAGAACTGCTGGGTTAAAACAACCTGTTTGGATTGTTTTGGTAACTCAAATTAAGAGCTAATCCTGGGTTGGGTTGTCAGTTTGACAAAATATTTTAAAACTAAAATAGTTTAAACTGACCAATGTGTAAAGCTGCAGCCAAGGCCCGTTATCCAGTGGGCTCCCACACCCACTGGGGGCCCATGAGCTATCTGAGGAATAAGGAAAAACCGTTATAACCTATTTATCCAGCCCACACACAATTTCAAACAAGTAAATAAAATAATTAAAAACCTGGGGAGGAAACCAACTCAACAACCAGTGGTTCTGTGGTGGACCTGGTTGAGACACCAGTGGGTTACAAAACATCTATAAAACAGTCACAGTGTAAAAATATATCATTCTTTTAACATTCATGTCCCAAATGTTTTGGTTAAAATTTCATGAACAAAATATTGATGAACGGGTGAGGACATTTGGACCTATTATTTAGTCAAAACTATTCAACCAACGACTCAACAGGATGTTTAGTTAGAAAAATAACCCCGTAGTTGTTTTGGAAACGATGTGAAATGAACTAAAAAATGATTCAATTTGACCTTTTTTAGTCCTAAAAGCAGGAACGTGAGTTGGGTTTAACTCCAAACCCGTATAATGAAATCATCATTCACCCATAGTTTGATTTAATGTGCTTTAATTTCAAAATAAGGTACATATGGTGCATTAATGTGGAGTTCAATGGGGAGGGCTTGTCGCTTACGGAGCAGCTTGTGGACATCTGTTTATGTGAAAACGACTCCTCACTTCCAACCAGGATGACCGGCTGAAGATAATCAGGGACAGATTTCTGATCCCGAGCTTTTGTCAAAGTGATGTTGGCCAAGTTGGGATCGATGTTTGAAGGATTTAATTAATTTTAGCAACGTCAAGGCTCAATCAAACCCAGTGTTCAGCTCCCATTATGTCTGTATTCAACTGAATTTAACATTGAGTCACTTTTATAGAAATCTTGTCTGATTTGAGGTGAACATTTTTTTTTTAAATCATACAATTTTTGCACAGTTTGGCATCATATTGGAAGCAAAACTTGCAGATTTAAATCATAAATGTAATAATATGAACTGGATTTTAGTCTTTCAAAAGAAGAATTGACTAGTGCAGCTAGTTTTATCCATAAACAGAGCTAATTCAGAGTTTACAATTCTAACATTTATAACCAAATCAAACATTCTCATTCCTCTTTTACGCGACCACACCATGCCTGGTGCTTCTTCTTCCTCTTCTCTTGGTGTTTTGTGTGTGGGCTGCGGCCCAGGCTCTTGGAATACTTTTCAGAGCAATAAATAGAAGTTGTTTTGCTTGCCTTGTGTTTCAAGTAAAGACATTTGAAATAAAAGTGGATTTCATTTTCTTCCTCCCTTGTGAGTGAATCATTCCAGAGGAAAAGAAAAAAGTCTGCAAAGAAACAAATAACTCCACTGTGCAAACATGTCTGCAGCTCTCTCCAGTGTCTTCAAGCTGAATTTCTTTTTATAATTTTCCTTTTGAAAACATCTGTTGCTCTGTAGTTGTCCTTGGCCCATTGTTGTCCAGCTCTGATTTTGTTTGTCGTGTGTGTTTTTGGACCTCTTCCACTCGTTTCCATTGCAGCTTTTCTGATCTCAGGCCTGCTCAGAGTTTCATAAAACTCACAACAGTGTCTCCAAAGCCAAAATCTTAATCCATGTAGTAAAACATTACGATTTGCTGGAAACGTGCAGAGAGCTAAAGCGGTATTTTCATTCCATATTTTATGACTGACCTTCCAGTCACTCTGACATCTTATCTGGAGCATCACAACACGGGCTTTTAGCTACGGATCAGTGGCGTCCTGCACGAGGAAAAACGCTTTACACCTCCGCAGTGGATCCATTTGTAATTACCTCAGAAAGAGAGTGATTAAAAGTCTAAAAATCTGGCGAACAGAGCGAGGTATGTAAGGTATCATCATAACGGAGCGCCTGGCATGGAGCATTTTACACCAGCTGCATCAGCAGGACACAGGTGGAAATGCAAGTGGAGCGGCGATGGGAGCCAGGAAACACTTGGACGCTGGATGTGTCTGTCTGTGTGGGAGCCACTCTGAACCGCATCATCTCAGGCAGGCAGGATATTAGCTGTAATGTTGTCAGACGGGGGGGATTCTGGGAGTCCAGGCTCATCAGCGAGGGGAAGAAACTGACATCGAAGAGTAAATAAGGCCATCAAAACATAAGAAGAGGCAAAAAACCACAAAAAATCCAGACTCTGTTTAATGCTACAGCGATAAAAAACTATTAAAGTGAAATGTTTTGTTTTGTGGAAGAGGCCCTCCCCTCCCAAAAAAAAATCACAAGCTAAGTGAGATATTTAAGGTCTGTTCTCAACACGCTCCTGATGTACGACACATGGCCGACCTGTGTGCAGCAGCTGGCTCCTGTAAGTATCTCCCAGCTCCATTTCTTTATGTCTTTGACTCTGCCGCTCTTTGATGTTCTGGTTAACTGAGTGATACTGTGGAGGTTGGGGTGAGAATGGGTGGAAAATGGGTGATGTAACAGCGCCACATTGTTCCCAGAAGCCTCGGTGACCTCTGGGATGTGAGGAAGGGACTTTTGTGACAGTAAAGGAGTCACTCATAGAGTTAAATCGACTTAATTTATAAGGTGAGGTCAAATTTTGCACACAAACCGTGAAGTAAATCAGTAAAGTCTTATGTATTAATACATACATCTTTTAAAAACAACATATTTTATGTGTTTTAGTGATTCTATCAACATTTCTACGCCACATTAATTCATTGTTTTGTATTTTGATATACCCAACACAATAAATGAATCTGTTCCAACAGAGTAGCCAACCGTTTGACAGTTTGCCACTGTGATCATTCAGTTTGTGCTGCTGTTTTAAAGGCATAAAATGTTTGCGAGGCTTATTTTTAAAAATTCTTTCCTGTTTTTCCTCATTTCACCAGCCGCCCGTTGCTCACTCATGATTTGATTGATAACGATTGGCCCAAATCTGCCCGGTCCAGGTGTTTGCTGTTTATTATTTCTCTCCAGCTCCTCCAATTAATCACTAATTGGTGTTTCCACCTGCGACAGAAATTATTTCTGGCAAAATCCTCACACCGCTATGAGAAAAACATTTCAATATCAAACTCCTATTTTGTCATTTAAAAATAAAATGTGGCTTTTATTCAGAATCTGTTTGCATTTTGTGTCATAGAAAAATAAAAATTCGTCTCTGAGTTGATTTGAGTCGCGCTCAGTTTAGGTAAATTCACTGGGATTGATTTTCAAACCAACATAAGGAAACCCTTTATTCCCATACTGGAATGAGCTGGGGGGGGGGGGATGGTGCATTAATTCATCTTTGACAATAAAACGTGTCACCTCCACTCATTTGTCTTTTTAACATGTTTCTGCAATTTAAAGATGCTTTTGGTGCGATACAAGGCTTGAACACTGTGCAGCGTTTGCTGAGGTCTAATGAAACCACTCCAACGAAAAGGGCAAAGAAAATATGAGCTCTTGCTAAAAAAGGTCAGGTCCTTGCACGAGATCAAGCTCTGAAAAACAGCAACGCTTTAAACGGCTAACAAGGTGGAAACCTGGTGAAAAATTGCAGGAGTGCAGATGAAAGTCTGGGTGTTTGGAGTGGAGTTAGAAGTGCAATCCCACATCAGAACGACGGCGCTCATGCTGCACAATGAGTGGAGGTTCCTGGCTCAGAGGGGAACTTGGCAGCAGCAGACTTTAGCATAGCAACACTGGAGAAAGAAGGCTTTGATTACATGAAACTTCTGCAAATGTCTGTTTGCTCTTTATGCGACTTGTTCTCAACGTTTTGCATCCATTAGATATTTAATGCATCTCTCAGCAGGGGGTTATTTAAAATAAATATGTTTTTAAAAAAAGCATCTGACCAAGGGTCAGGTCCAGTCTTATGTGATATTCATCCCTCATCATACCACCCGTAATGGAGAGAGGGATAATTGTTTGAAAGCAGACGTTTTTGCATTTATTTTGTAATCTTTAAATCACTCTTTTTATTAAAAACAAATAGGGAAAAAAACATGTTTATGCCCAAATCCTCAAGCTGTAATTGAGTGCCACTGTTGAATCTGTCAGCGCTCTGCAGGCTTTGTTTATGTTTTTATTTGTGCAACCGAGGAGTTTTGTAAATGTAAAAAAAAAATGGTGGACGTGTTAAACCCACAGTAAAGCCTCAGATATCGCTTTCTTTATTTTTTTTAGGTTTTGTTGAATAAATGAAAGCATTTTCTTGTTTTAGTCACACTTTCACTTAATTTTTCTTAAAAAAATTTGTTTTTATAAAGAGTTAATTGAATTAAAAACAGACAAAAACAAAAAAGATCCGATTCTGAGGTTTTTCTGATAAAACACACACACACACACGCACGCACGCACGCACGCACGTACGCACACACACGCACGCACACACACACACACAATGGCAGAAAACACACTTCCTTTTCTTCTGCTTTACACAGGAAGTGATGCTGAAACAGGATTAGAGTCCATAGAAACACATCTTTAAAATAGCGTTTGCATCAAAAGCTGTGAGTTAATTATAACTTGGGTGAGTCAGGGGTGGTGGGGGGGGGGGGGGG
>SSNR01000081.1:1817524-1836336 GCA_006937965.1 Callopanchax toddi
GGGGGGGGGGGGGGGGGGGGGGGATTAGTGTTCTGATCCAGGGCCCTATACACAAAGAGGTGACACCCTGTAACAGTTTGTACAGTTGATCCCACTGGATGAGCTCCTGTTCACAGTGTATTTAAACAGGACGGCTGTGAAAGTCATAAACCTGAAATCACAGACTGTTACAGTGAGATTAAACTCACTCAGCATCTTTAATGACCAAACTTTGGACAAGTCCAACTCATCAAGAAAGCTCTTCCTCAAATATTACAAACTTATGTTCCACTTTTTTTTAAGTCTCTTTTTTATTCATTATCATCCAATCTCTTTTGTCTGCAATTAACTTCATTCAAGTGGAGGACTGTTGCATGTGCAGATGGTTTGGAGAAGCATCAATCTCTGTCAGCAGTGTAATATTGCAGACATTCCATACTGGGATACTTCATGAGCAGAGGAGGTGCATGGGAGGGAGAGAGAGAGAGGAGTGGGGGAGTTCCCTAAATCAAATAAAGGTTTGTGTTTCTGGCTAAAGCCTGAGAACCAGCACCCCAGTGAGGATGCAGTGGGAATGAAATTATACGCAGCCCCCCCCCCCCTTACACCGTCTGCATTTATATGTATTACAGTTCTACAGATGCTGCTGAGGTTGATCAGATTAGTTTAGAATGATGATATTTGCAGCTCTGAACACAAATCTGCAGCTCTAATTGAAAGGCTTTTATTGTCTAAACATGTTTTATTTTGGTAGGACAAAGTCTAAATGGATTTAAGTGTTGAGATCGCTTCAGATTATGAGTAGTGTAGATCTTTGCAAACTTCTAAAAGAAACCCAAAGATTGATCTGGATTAATGCGTTCACCAGTGATCTTCCCTCATCTGAACACAGAGTCCAAAGCCACAAACCGCTGGCAGCTCTTCCCATCCAACTCCTCGTGTCTCCCTTGACTTTGCGTCCCGAGCTTGATGTTGACTTCACATGAAGAAAATTCTCAGGGAGAACACGTGGAAAATATGCACGTTGTGCAGCGGGGAGACACGGGATGGAGAATGATAAGACTGGATGCCCTTCATCTTTCACTCTGAATACAGGCCTAAGTCAATTTTACTCACAGCTTGAGACTTTCTCCAGCCCAAGTTTTCAGTAAATCCAATCAGCTGTCTGCAGGATTGAGATGTAGTGTGTCACTGATGACAGAGTTTGCTATAAGGCGAAGACACGGTGTAGCATTTTTAATAAGACGCTGCCCTATGAGCTCCACCTGAAGTAATAGCGTCTAGAAAAAGATTTGCTTTAATACCTAAAGTGATGGTTCAGATCTTTGAAAGTGGTTTTCAGTGGAAAGGTTATGAACAATAGGAAATTTCTCGCCTCGCCTCGCCTTACCTGTTGAAAATAGGTCTTTGAATGACCTCAGTTTGGAAAAATAGAGTTAAATTCTGACCAGAATGAAAGCTAACAGTAACTTCAAGCTGGGATAAAACCAAAAATGATAGCTACCATCTTAAAACAACTCCAATCCTCCATCATATATATATCTCTTATGAACATTGTTTCATAAACCTCCGGAACTTTCTGGCCCTCCAGCCAGACGCTGTGTCTCCTGATTCTTATACTAAATCCACGATGCCATCATGTGTCGGCGCTGTGCCGCCTTTGCAGCTCGTCCTCTGGATGAGGAGCTGCAGCAGCAGCACTGCAGCGAGAGTACACAAGATATTTACACAAGTGCAAATAGTTGCAGCAGCTAGCTGTAGCACTTCCTGTGCAGCCTGGGGAACTTACTTTAAAGAATCTCAAAATAATCATGCTGAAATATTTGAGTTACACGTAATGACAGTGTTGCTAAATGCTCAGTTAAGAAAGTAATTCCTGGCTGTCTGAAAAGTCGCTAGAAGTTGCTAAATGACGTCATCACCTACTTTGCCAAACTGATCACGTTTATGCTGGATGCTGTAGGAGGGGCATAAAGTGAGTACAGGAATACAAATAAACTTTCTTCTGTCGATTCTTGTTTATTTACTGTCATGTTTAATCAGGTTCACAGATCTGATTCCTTTGCAGTCTGGATGTAGAGGCGTTACCATCTTCCTGCTCTGACTGTAAGTAAGAAGAGTCTCCACTAACAGCAAAATAAAGTAGCTAAAAGTGTCACTAGTCACTATAGGGGTCTGAAGACTTGATAAATACAGTGATAGAAGTGATCAGTTGCAACACGGTAATCAAATAGATATTCATCATCATCAGGGCTGCACATAACTGGTTCGCCAGTCTGCAAGCGCACCAGATATCATGTGTGCATACTCTTCGCCCGAATACGCCTCTGCGGACCGGTGCCCTCGCAGCACAGATCATGCATCCTGCAAGCCGATGAGCCTCACATCCATGCTGGGAGTGGCGAAGGAACGCTCACACTGGGGAAGCTGCAGACTCTAGACACAGAACTGTCAAAGGCCCTCAAAAAATGACAACAACCAGCACCGTGGTCCAGACGCCCTGAGCGTCCGTCCAGGGGGAGGGGGGGTGTCAGACCGCTGCAGTACTGATGCATGCTGCACCCCACACACTTATGGCGAGGGTCTGCGTACCGAGCATCAGTGCCAAGTTGTCCCTTGAGAACCTCGATGAAAAATCATGTGCATCCCTGATTATAACATAATAATTGTTTACAACCTTTTTGTAAAATTCCCTTCTAAGACACCTCAAAAATCACTTCTGTTTATTTTAATTTGACTAGATTAGCTTTAGTCTGTCCAAACTAAATTTGACTTAGAAGCCAAACAACTTTCACCAGAGTTCTCTTCCGACAAATGTCACTTTGGTACAACTTTCACCGAGGTAAGTGTTGATATTTCTGTTCCTTTCATCATGTTTTGTTTGCAGCTAACCAAAGAAATCAGCTCAGAGTTCAGCGCGGCATTGCTCGACTGCTTTGGCATTGCAGCGTCGCATGAAATCCCTCAGTCTGCCAGGTGTGAGCTCCCAAATTATACTTCCCTCAAAGGTGCACCAACAGTCCTGACAGGAGGGGGACTGTACTCAACAGCCAAAAAGAGCACAAATACATCACGTATTCACCCAACGCATCATCGTTTTTGTCAGTGTTATATATTTTTGTGCACCTTCTCGTTCCTCCTCTCTTTTTTCCTTGATTGGCTTGATTCCACACTCATTAGCATGTCCCATTATCTTCTGGAATATTCAGGGGACTGTTTCCAGTAGCTGCCACTCCAATTATAATAATATACAACACGGTTCATGACATTCAAGTTTCTGGAAGTGCTTCAGCTTTTTGTCAAGGTCCTCAGTCACACATGAGGGCTGTAGATTTTTCAAGGGCATCTGTTCCAAGCTGGCCCAGAAGAGAGACAACATGACGGAGGGGGGTGCTGGCGGTGCTGGAGTTGTGTGGTTGGGGAGGGGGGGGGGATTTCGGCACAAGCTGGAATGATCCACCTAGAATTTGTTGAATCAAATCCTTGCACCTGGATATAATTGTCTTGCTGCTGTGTTGGGAGTTGCTGCTGCCAGAATGAGACCAAATTAGTGGCCTCAAAAATGGCGACCTGTCAAGACTCGCTGCTTCACCTGGTATCATATTTTACCGAGTCGAGGCAGTTTGCTCGTATTGCTGGTTAACGATTAGTTTGTTTATGGGTTTGGATAACCGAACGGCTCTGAATGTCTCACGAAATCAAGCTGCACGACACCCGAACGCCGCGGTGGGACGGCCTCACAGAGTGCAGCAACCTGAGGTTAATCTGTGCAGATCATTCGTTTTGTCAGACTCCTTTCAATGTGAGCACTCGGAGTTCTGACAAACCAGTTGTTCTTCATATGGATGCATAAAAATCAATAAATGCACAAGAAGCCACTCTTTCTTTCTTCATTCAAATAACGTACAGAGCAAGATTGAAGCATTCTTCCAAACCATTAATTTCAGCACACCAATCATCAAATGTGCAAACTCACTAACTTGCACTTGCTTTGGGTTGTGTTACATATTGTGTGAACGAAACAGTATAATTTCTTCATAACTAAATTATGCAGTTTAAAAAAGTGCCAAGGATAAAGGATTGCAGTCGTGGGGGGTCCGGAAAATAACTCCTAACACTGATGAATCTTGTGGAAGGTAGCGCCACGCCTAAGCATTCTTTTTAAAAATATTAATGGAGCACCCTCTATTTATAATCCTGAATAAATTCCAGGTGTTTATGAGCTTTGTGTTATTCATCATCAGCTGTGACAAATTAGCATTTTTTACCTTGCAGAAGTTTATCATCTGTAAAGTTTTGTGCTATAAAGAAAAGCACAGTTTTATCTCAGCTTGCTGTGGACCGTACCTTGTGTGGTGATAATACAGCACGCTCTCAAATGACTCAAATCTAACACCTGAGAAACTGCTGCTTGAACTTTGCTTTAATTTATGCATTATCTTTTACTTCCTGTCTGCTGTCACTTACAGTTTAGATTGAATTAGGTTAAAATACAAATCATATCTCAGTGTAAACTAAACCCCTTCATGCTACTGACACAATGAAAACTCCTGTCTGTTGACTTCAGTTTTAACTTTCTTATCTATCATTTATAAGACTGAAGTTCAGGCAATTTGTGAGAAAATCTGGATTTGGAGTGATGACGTGTTTTCATGGTTTGTGGACTTGATACCAACAGTCATGTTTTATTTGTTTTTCATTATTATGCTAAGGTGCACATGATTTTGTCACTGAGGTACTCAAGGGGATACCTGGCGCTGATGTCTGGTCTCCAGGGGTAGGTGCTGGTGATAAAGCTGCCGTATGAGCACTCCTTCGCAGCGTCCCACAACAGGATGTGAAACTTCCAGCGAGCAGGTCAGCTTGTGCTGCAGCTCGCCAGTGTGTGATCACAAGCTACGGCGATCAGTACGAAAAACAGCTTCGGTCCTCAAAGGAGTTTTGTGGCAGAGGGAACTGGTACGAGTGCATGATGTCTCGGGTCTGTCCGCACAAAGCAGCACAGCAGCCGCCGGAGAAAAATGTAAACAACTACCCGCACTAACCACGCTCACTATTTCTGACAATCACAGCAGTTGTTCTCGGACATCCTGCCAAAAAAAGTGTGGCTCAGCTGGTGTGTACAAGAACAAGCCGTTAGCGCTGCCGAACTGGGTCTGTGAGAACAAAATGACATCCAGCGAGAACAAAGTTCTTTCTTCTTGTGGAGTATGAATTGGGCTTTAGAGAAAGAAGAATTAGGCAAAAAACTCAACTTAGCTTAGTTTGATTTAGTTTAAACACTAAGCTAACTCAACTAAGTTTAGCTTGACTTGGTTAAAAAGGAATTAGGGTAACTTGTTTTAGCTCATTAGTCAAAAAGGAACTAAGCTAATTCACTTTCATTTAAAGCTGATAGGAGTATTTTTCTCTGTATCAAAGTTTTCTAAATGTTTTAAATGATATTTCAGGTCTAAACTATTATCTATGGGTTGAGTTCCACAACATTCTGATAAAGACCCTCCTTCCTCCTATAGACCCTTTGCATTATTTCTGACCGCCAACCTTTTTTAGCCAACAAAATGCAAATTTCTGCATTGTTGGCTTTCTCAACATGCACGCGCATCGAGCAAACCTGTATCAGTAGGGGGCGCTCTCGTACAGGACGCTCCGTGTGTTTCTCTGTTTGCCGTTTCAGCCGTTCACTGAGGACTCACAGCTCATTTCTACTAAAAAACCTACCCATTCTGCAGCTAAAGATGGATTTATTTTTATTTTTAAACCTTTCACCTCACAGAATGGCAAGGCTTGCCAGGATACGCGTTTATTTTGGTCAGAAAGTTCATCCAGGGCCGAGTCAAGTTCAGCTTCAGAGTCCAGCAGCAGCTCTCTGCTAACAGAGCTAATATCAGAAGCAGCAGGGACAGAGAGGGCTCATCCTGGTACAGTGTTGGAATAAGATTTGATAACTGTGAGTGATTAAACCCTACACATTGAGCTGCACACTTTATAACCAGCAACGTAATGCGCCATGTGCACATGTGCGTACGCGACCGGACGCGCGTGTCGAGGTGTTTTGAGGAGGAGCCGTTGGACGTTATCAAAACCTGCTCTCTTGATGAAATAATCCACAATGCGGCTTTAACTAAAATGAGCTAAAAAGGAACTAGCTAACAAACAAGCTAACAAAGCAAGTTATCCTAGCTACAATGAAATTCCAAATACAAAAGTAGAGATATTTATTTAACCCAAACAGAGACAACATGAATGTGGAAGTAAATAGTAATTTGGGCATTTGGTTAATAGATTAGCAAAGTCTTGTTCATGAATCCTCCATGACACAGGAAACAGGAAAACCACAAACATCAGAACACAGAACAATGTTTTGATGTTCACAGTCAATAAAATATCATTTATCTTGTGAAAGCATGTTTTTCTTCTCAGGTGTTTTAGTATATCATTTCCATCTTGATACAACACACAGATGGCTTGTTTTATGGAAGAGAAAGATGAAAAATATTTTGTCAGTTGTTTTTATTACAGTTACCTCATTTGCCTTCAGATCTTCGTGCTGTAAATGTTCCTGGAGATATTTAACCTTCCATGAAAACAAGGGTTTTCTGTTGTGCACAGAAAATACACATCCACTTCCTTCATTCAGTAAAAAAGTGTTTTGAGGAAACAATTGCTAAATTTTGAGCAATTCATCACAGCTTTTCAGCCTCTGCACCTGCACGGTGAGGGACTTCCTCAGGGGATGGGGCCTGTAGACGGTGTGGCACGTAGTCTAATGGTTGAATCAGCTGCCAGGTGTGCCCCAGAAGTTTCTCCGCCACCTGCACACTGGACACTGCATAAATGGTCTAACTGTTATATTGCTTAGCTGGACAGAGAGCTACACCTGGGTCTGACTGAATTAAATGCTTAATGGCTGGACTCTGTTCTGGAGGAGAGGATCCTTTGTTTACAACTCCAAGCCTCGATGGAGCTTGATGAAGATAAAACCGCACCAAGGACGTTGCTAAATTTGGTCCATTTGTCATCTTGTTGGTTCAGCAACAGCTGGAAACATCTGTAACATAATGGGTAAATATGGGACTAAACGTCTACCCTACAACAGAAAGAGAGAAAATGTATTAAGGTCAAAATGTTGATGTAAACAAGAACAAAACAGACCAGAAGTGGGAAAAGTGTTAGCATCAGTATTTAAGCAGAGCAACCAAAAAAAAAGCATCGACTCAAAGTAAGTACAACAACTTTTTGGGTTTTTGAGACTGAACTAAACTGATTCTGTGAACCTTGTGCTTTTAGTGTTTCTGTGTTTTTCCACAACATTTAATATACAGTACTGTATATATTTGGTGATATCTAAAGTTGAGACCTTAAATAGGACGTTATAATATAGGATATTATTTAAATAATCATGCTGAATAAGTGACGGTGCTTTTTTGAGAAAAAAACTGATTTTTGTCAAAATGTAATGGATTCTTTCATTTTCTAATTTTCAATACTAATACTTCCAGTTTAAAGCATATCGACTCTTTGCTTTGGCAGTGAACTAACACCAGAGAAAAACACTGTAACAAGACCTTAAACACACAATACATCAAGTCAAACACAACTTTAATAAAATAGTTTAAAATGCTCAGAAACTAATCAAACACACAAAATTAAATACAATAAAGGCCAACGTTTTTATCATGAAACCATAAAAATCACATCAAAACTACAAGCAAAAGACATTTTCTACAAAAATGAAGACCAGGACGTGGACGTTGATGATTCACACACAAGAAGACCTTTATGTTTTGCTCTTTGTTATAATTTCAATTTTTCCTGTTTTAAATTATCACAGGTTTGCTTCAAATTAAAATAGTTACTTACTTAAATAACCCATTCCACCTTAAGAATCACTGCTGTGTTTAGTATTCAAGGGTCACTGTAAGCCCTGGATGCATAATCCATACACACATGGACATAAAACACACAGGCTCGGAATACAACACACACACACACACACACACACACACACACACACACACACACACACACACACACACACACACACACACACACACACACACACACACACACACACACGGCATGTGACTACAGGCTCTGATAAACTCCTCCTATCCATCTACGAAACCACATTACAGAATTAACGTCTGACTTCACAACTCGCTTCATTATCAAACTCAAATTAAATATCTAGTATTTACAATAATTACAGCAATTACAATTCATTACAGAGATTGCATTACTGTAATTTGGATTTCATTTTTACCTAATAGCCTCATCACACATCTCCGATTTAAAACCAAACACAAACTTTAGACGCTTCGACTCTTAAACTAGCAAATTAAGCTACATTCACGTGATACTCATATTTGACTATAGATTTCATGTTTGATGGTTTTAATATTGTCTTCTTTCCAGTTTTACAAATTGATTTATAAACACTTCATTTTAAAATGTTCACAAACATTCAGGCACCTGTTTGTATCAAATCATGATGAATTATTTAGCCGTTACCATCAGATATGTGCAATTTACGAATCAAACAAAGCATAGGGAGAAATGGCTGATGGGAAAGACAAACATGTTGATGGCAGCTGTTTATCTCACATTGAAAAACGCAACGTCCTTTCCCCGAAGAGCTCAAGACGCGAACGCTCTCAGTTGATTTTCGAAGTCAATACAAACAGAAACACAAGTCGACAACACCGAGGTGCTAATCCCGCCGTAGCTCCCCGGTGTACTCTCTGAGTGGGCCAGCCCCCACCCTGTCTGCAGCGCATTACTTTTTACTTCTTGAGATTTAAACTGTGGCAGCAACACATAGTGTAACAGCTCCCCGGGGTGAGCCAGTGATTGCACTCCAGTGCATGAGGTGATATTATGTTTAATGTGTCGGTTTAGTCCTTGAGGGGTTCCCAACATCTGGCGCAATTTTAATTCCTCGAAAGCTCCTACTTCTGTGTCTCCCCCCTTCTCCTGAGCCTCAATGGCGCATCGCTAAAACTGAATAGGTCATTTTATAAATTCTTACAGCAGTTTAGCTTATTTATTTCCTTGTTCCCTTGACGTCTTGACTTTTTTAATCAGGGCGTCTTAGAAAACTCTGTTTAGGTCCGTTACCTGACTTCCCGGGTTCCTGCAGCAGCTCTCTGCAGACCCTGTCCTCGTAGCTGTCCCACATTAGAGGCGGTAAAAGACCATGCCGGAAACGGGGTT
The DNA here is from genome assembly GCA_006937965.1 of Callopanchax toddi. NCBI lineage: Eukaryota > Metazoa > Chordata > Actinopteri > Cyprinodontiformes > Nothobranchiidae > Callopanchax > Callopanchax toddi. The sequence continues at coordinate 1,826,720 of SSNR01000081.1, forward strand.
TGATTTGTTGATGTGAGTGCGCTGAGGGCAGAGTGGGGGCCAAGCCTTAATGGGTTCGAGACAATAGGCCATCACTAATCAGAGACCTCAAGGTTGCCACGAGGTTAATTGTAATGCAGGTGGCAGTAGGGGAGGGGGCGAATAAGAAATGTCGACCCCTTTACTGCCTCGGCGGCCATTGTGTTCTAACATTAAGCCCCGGGGCTAGGATTTGGCTTTCTCCCTCACTTTTCCCCTGTGTCTCCTGTACCTTTTAATTTCTTATTATTCACTGATTCCTATTCAACCTCTGTGGGTTAAGAAAACCTTTTGCCACATGTCAAAGGAAATGTTAATATTGAGCCTGTCCTGGCTGTTGTGATGCATGGTGAACTATTGTGGAGGCTCCACTGGTGATTCAACAGTGTATTTCACATTCACTGGAAGCACTTGTTCTGCATCATTATTAGCTTAAACTGACGGAAACAGAAGACCCTGCTTTGCTTTTGTGTCCCTTTAAAGACAATCTCAAACAGGAGCCTGGTCGTGAATACACAAAGGAAGGAAAGCTCTCGAGCTGGATGTGGTTGTTTCATTTGATTTTTCTGGTTTTACATGGATGCATCACAACACATTTATAGCAATGTCCCAAAAAAAACAATAACTAAACTGTAAAACAATAAACTGGATTAAATTAAATTATTGCATTTTGTTGTGATACAACAAACTGATGTTAAAGGAATGAATGTCCTTCATAGAGACATCTTGTACCAAGGAGCATTAGTGATGTCAGAGAAAAAAACACATACAATAAGGTGGTGTTTAGGTCAAAGTTGAAATATCATTTCCAGATTAAAGTAAGAATATGAAATTCAGAATAAAGTGGAACTGTCAAGAAAAAAAAATCATAAAACCTTAATGCTATTTAAAATAAGGGAAAAATGTTGAGGAAAAAAATCCAAAATAATATGTCAAGAAAAATGTGCAAAAGGAGGAGGTCCTGAGATTAAAATCAAAATGAGAAAAACGCCAATGTCATATTTTTAGGGGGGAAAAATCAACAGTAAGCTATTTAAAGAAAAATCAGAGGAAACAAACCCCATTATCCTGGGATCGACTATTATTTAATTTATTATTTTTATGTTTTTGTGGAGTAAACTATAAATAATGAAGTCTTTTATTGATATGAGATACCTGTTGGCTGCCTCATAGCAGCGTCCACATCAGAACTTCTTTTAATCCTTCAAAATAAAAGTCTCAAACACTCACATGTACCTGAAAATGTCTAATGATGTGTTTTTTTATCAAGTTCAATCTTGACATGTCCTCCTTACTTTCTCTTCTTTACATGGCACAAATATGCCAGGTTTATCATTCAATAAAGTCAGTCAGAAAATTCATTCTCAGATAATACATTTTTACCAACAGATTCCACAAGAAGTGAAACATTTCTTCTTCACCTCGTGAGTGAACACATGAAATAAATAGGTAGTTCATTTATATACCTACTCCCTAAAAATATGAAGTATAAGTAAATTAAATATTAAAACATTACAAAATAAAAAATAATAATGAAACCAGGCTAAAGGAAAATGCTATAAAAGGCTTTTCTAACACTAATGTAATTAACTGGACTTCATTTGAAAGGAAATATTTAATAAACCAAAAGGAGCTCATGCTACAGTTATAACTGGACATAGCTAAAATGTGGTTTCAAATCTGTTATAGATGATACACAACTTTGAAATGAAGAGTTAATGCAGCATTTTGTACAAACTGAAGATGTCCAAGGGCTTAGACGAGCATAAAGTGTGTTTGAATAAATCAAACAAGGAGTAATTAAAACATGGATATTGATGCTCGGTTCAAATTTTCATCCCACAACCTCTCTCAGTTTTAAAACATTTATGCATGGTTATAAGTAATTTCATTTAAGATCTTTAGAGTGACAATCTGCAGACACTGACCGCTTAAACCCAACAGAAATACCAATAATTTACAGTCCTATTTAAATAAAAGTTTTGGTACCTGATTCTAATCTGACATTACTGCAGGAACCTACCATCACTTCCTGTACACCACAGTATCATCAGTGTAAATGTGTTGTAATGTTACTTAATGAGCTTGTATTCAAGAGAAATAACAGAACAGGGTCAACAACAAAACCTTGTGGGACCCCACAATAAAAGGCCATTTGTTTCAGATAGATAAAAACACATTAACTCTCATCCGGATTGTGAGAAAGAAGTGTTAAACTGTAGCATAGATCAAGGAAAGGTTTCAAATTTAGTGTTGTAAACAAACTAGAGTTAACTAACTGCAAAGTCATAGCAAAATCATTCTTGATTTCTTATGCTATGTAGTTAAAGGTGGGTAGAAATCAGAGGCTGAAGATTTCTACTAGTAACTCGTTGCTCCTAGTGATAAAATAAACATTTTGTTTTTGTCTCTTTTTTCACAAGGTTGAAAATAAAGATTTCATTCAAATTGAAAATTGTTTGACATGATTTTTATTTGAGCTGCAATGTGAGAAAACCTAAGAATGTCACAGCAGAAGATTAGAGGAAGCTTTAAATTTTCCTTTGAAAATAAGAAGAAAACAACTGTGAGTCTTAATGGGGAAAAATTCACGTTTATACATCACATTTGTGCTATGTGTATTTGTATAGGTTTTCCCAAACAGAGTGATTTTTTTGGACTGTGTATTTTTAACTTATTTATTTTAGTCTTGATCTAGTTTTGACTTTTAAATGCTCCCGTTTACATAAGAACCCTTCTAATGCTGTTTTATTCTTTGATACTGAAGTCATCGACACATAAACCACCACCTCATAATTCAGGAAGCTGTTACGTCCTAGACTTCCTTTACAACCAACATTACAAGATTAATTAGCAACATGTAAGTGCAACTTCCAGAGGACATGATGGGTCTGCCATAGTGTTTGATTACCATTAAACAGAAGTTTTAATAATTGGTTGATTAACTGAAGTATCAACATTGACTTTAATCTGTGTCTCAGTTTAGAGATCAGATGTGTTGTCTCAGATAATAATCTATTTGATCCAATCAGGCTTTGATATCGATAAAGGTTTCCTCTTTAATACGTGAGTTGTCTTACATTGGGGTATTTCATATTCCTCAGCAGCTTACATCTCCAGTGCACGGAGATCATAGTGACTTGTAAGCTCTCTTCACCTTTGTGTTTGAGGAGAGATGGAAGAGACGGGGGTGATTTGCAGGGAAGGGAGGGAGGAAGATTGCCTTGAAAGACAAACATCTCAGTGTCTGCCAACCTGCAAATGGCCCTTGTGTTTATTCAGCTGAGAATTGGACAGCAGCCAACGCATCAGACTCCTTCATCCACAGCATATGTGAGGGCAATGCATTGAAGTTTGCATTTGATACATGACAAATGAGATGGTATTTCACAGCAGGGGTGCTGCTACAGCTTCTCTGGGTGAGGTACGGCGGTAGCGTCGGGGCTAAGAGGAGGTATGGCGGTCCCACGCCTCTGCCAAGAGCTTTCTTTGTCAAACCGCTGTAGTTGGGGGGGGGGGGTTGTGTTTCTCACAAAATACAGAAATACACACTAAATATCACATGTTTATATAGAGATTATTATTATTTGGTAAATATTTTCAGATAATTAGTTATGATGTGATACCATCATCAAACTGTGACCTTCAGTAGCTGAGTTAACAGCAGCTCTAAATCCCAGGCTGTGGTTTTAACAGGAAATCAGTGGACTGCCAGCTCCGATTCAGCTAGGTCCTGCCTCAAGTGGAGGAGTTTAAGGATCTCGGGTTCTTGTTCACGATTGAATGAAGAATGGAACAGGAGATTGGCAGGCGGACTGGGGCAGCGTCTGCAGTGATGCGGACACTGAGCAGGTTTGTTATGGTGAGGGGAGAGCTAAGCCGGAAGGTGAAGATTTCAATTTACCATTAGATCTCTGTTCCAACCCTCCCCTCTGGTCATGAGGTTTGGATAATGACCGAAAGAACAGGATCACAAATACAGGCGGTGGAAACGAGTTTCCTCAGCAGGGCTGGGCTCAGCTTTAGAGGTACGGTGAAACGTGTTGCCTCCTTCCTGATTTACTATTTATGGTCTGTTTGTGACATTTAAATGTTTCAGATCATTAAACAAAACTTAATATTAGACAAAAAGAACACAAGTAAACACAAAAATCAGTTTCTAAACAAAAAAAGGTCTTAACTATTAAAGGGAGAGATTTTAAAAACCTACATGGCACTATATGTGAAAAAGTCATTAACCCTAAATCTAATAACTGGTGGCAACAGTGGAGGAATTCTGTCCCACTCTTTAGAATTGTTATAAATCAGCCATAATGGAGGGATTGACCTGTTTAAGGTCAAAGGTCAGACAGTGTCCAGGATTTTTATGGTAAACAGCAGATTTCATGGTTCCATCAATTACAGCAAGTGGTCCAGGTCCTGAAGCAGCTCCAGACCATCACACTACCACCACCATGTCTGACTGGTATAATGATGTTTTGATGAAAGTCAGAATTAGTTTGACTCCAGATGGAACGGGACACACGCCTCCTACAAAGTTCTACTTTTGTCTCATCAGTCCATAGAATACCGGGGAGCTGGAGGAGGACGACGGGGAGAGGACAGTCTGGGATGTGCCCTGATGACCCGGATAAGTCGAGGCAGTCCACTGGACTTTTTCCCAGAGGTCTCGGGGAGCAACAAGATTTTTTTCTTGCAAACGTGAGAAGAGTCTTTGTGCTGTTTTTAGTCAGGAGAGGTTTTGGTCTTGGAACTCTCTCATGGATACCATTCTTGTCCCGTCTCTTTCTTATTGCTGAATTATGATCTCTGACCTTCACTTTAACCAGTGAGGCCTGCAGGGCTTTAGATGTTGGTCCGGGTTCTATTGTTCTTGAATTTCTTTAGATCATTACATGATGTGTTGCTCTTTGAGATCTTTTAGCCTACTTCATGTTGTCAGACAGGTTCTATTGTAGTGATTACTAATCAGGTCTGACAGTAATGGAGCCTGGGTGTGACTATAGTGAAACTGAACTCCACTTTGCAAATGTGGAAAATAACTGTTTATTCATGATTTAACAAGGGGAGCACTTACTTTTTTCACATAGGGCCAGGTTGGTACGGATAACTTTTTTCCCATAAAGAAAATCATCATTAGAAAACCGCATTTTGTGTTTACTTGTGTTATTTTTGCCTGACATTTACATTTACAAAAAAAATCAGGAAATCAGGAAAGGGGGCAACACTATTTCAGACCACGGCACAGTGGTTGGCACTGTTGCCTCGCAGCAAGAAGGTCGCAGGTTTGAATCCCGGCTGCAGCCTTTCTGCGTGGAGTTGCATGTTCTCCCCATGCACGCGTGCGTTTCCTCCAGGTACTCTGGTTTCCCCCACAGATCACAACATGCCCTATAGGTGGTAACCCAGGACTCCATTGTAAAAGAGTTTCTGTAAGTCAATGGGATTTTCCTGGCTAAATAAAGGTTAATAATAGAACACCTGAAGGAGGCAGCTGAGGAGGGTCAGACATGTCTTTCCATCAGGAGACCTCTAGGCTGACCCAGGACATGTTGGAGGGATTATACAGTATCTATAGGCTGGACTGGGAATGCTTTAGGATCCCACTGGAGGAGCAGGTGGAAGTGGATGGGAGAGGACAGTCTGGGCTCTCCTGCTCGAGCAACCCAGACCAGTATAAGCCTAATAAGATCAGATCAGAATTAGAGTAATATTGTCTTTAACCAGTAGTATTGCTGCTTATCAACACTCCCATTGACCAAAGGTTGAATCACTACACAGGAAAACTCTGATCGCCTGCAAGTGTCGAAAACGCTCATCATCCTCAAAACGATCCACCTCTGCTTTAGAAAGCCTTTACATCTTTCATGCAAAAATATGCATTCAGCTTTATTTTTAATCCAAGAGTTTCAAACTTGCACCTTCCAAACAGCATTAACCTGGTGATTATAAATTACACTGGCTTTAAATAAAAAACTGCACACATTACGTACAGCTTTCATCTCTCACCCACCTTATGTGACCAAGACCTTGGCCTGACAAATCAGATCAAGTGGCATTATTCCAACGAAGCGCTGATTTTCTACCACATTCATCCGGATATGTGACATTGAGAGGGACAAGCAGAACCAGCGGGACGATTAAGGCCCTATTATCACCTGTGCCTCCAAGACATCCGTGACTTCGCCACATATCCACATGGGCAGGAAATCTGTCGAGCCGCAGACTAGCAGTGACTTTGAAATCAACTTCTTAGTTGCAGCAAAGCACTTTGAAAAAAGCGAGATGGTGCTTACCTGAGTAGATCATCTGTTGTCACCGCGTGTCTTTGTGGGGGTTGGTCGATCGGAGGTTGCACGCATCAAGCGGAACATTCTTTCATCTTGCTTAAGGAGGAGTGTGGCATGTATGCCTCCAGCTAAGCTCTGCGCTGACACCTCTGTACTGATCGGCTGGCCTTAACTGGGGCTCGATCAGCAGCTCTCACAGTCAATCAGACTGGAACCCTGTGTCAGCGTCAAAGCAGGTTTTATAATCCAAACCCCTTTACTCCAACCTGGCATCTTAGTGGCGTTCGTTCGTACTCAAAACACACGTTACAAATAACTATTAAAGCAAAACATGAATTATTAATATTTCATATTTGTGTGGTGTTTAAATACCTAATCTCTGTCAATAATCTGTAAAAGCAAATCCTGAGTTTTTGTCACGGGGGTTGGTCTTGTCTTTAAACCAACATCTTGTCCTCATCTCTCATTTGAGATCTATCACCTAATGGGAGGTGTAGACCGTCTTAAGTGAGAGTGTGAAATCCTTTTAGGCTCACTGATGGAAAACGTGTCTAAATTCCCAACTTGACACCAAGCTTCTGGCACCTCTGTTACTGAGGGATCCAGTGTCTTTGGGCTTCCTTATAGCTGCTGCACACAGGGATGTATTTATGCTAAGCTGGATGACAAAAACACATTAAAACTTCCCCTTGTAGCTGTGATTGTGGTGTTAAAAACATGGAGGAAACATCGTAGGGGTATGATTATGTGGCTCGATGGATAAATGAAGTTGTGGCAAATTTTATTGTAAAATTCAACTTGATTATAGCATTTTATGGAATGATATGAATGGTCTTGTGAGGAGAATCCCATCCCACCTACTCTTTTTGCCAGAGGCCTCAGAATATTTATCCTGAGCTCTAGAAATTTAACAAGAAAACATTTACAAATGATGACAGAAAATCATATTTAATGATAAAAAACTAACTCCAGTTTATGTAATGTGTGTGTTGTTGCTCTAAAACAGTGTTGTGCATGTAGTTCTAATGCATGGGGGGAATTAACCCTTATACTGGCAGGTCAACCACCGTAACATTCTGTTTACTGAAGCATGAGAAACAAACAACCAAACTAGAAAACTTCTAAAAAAAAATGTAAGGATGTTTGAATAAAAAGTTCAACGTTATTACCTTTCTTTACTATTACATTCATATTAATATATTTTTTTCTTCATTTGATCTAAAATGAAACAACCCTTAATGCCCCAAATGAACAAAAATGCACAACATTTTTTCACTATTTTGTAAATATTTTACAGCTTTTTTCTTTGTGTAATTTGAATCCTAAAACAACATTTAACCCTCGGAGGTCCCTTTAATAAATGCCACACGAAGGTCCCTAATGCATAAAAAATGTGCCAACAAAACTTCATATAGAAATATAATTATAATATTGCAAAAGTGTTAACATTTTTACATAAATTTCATCCTTGGCTTCAGTGCTCACATGATAAAATACAATATTTTTGTTTTTTTTTATTTAACCCCTTTAATGCCAGGTTATATAAAAAAATCTGCACTGAGAAAAAAAACAAAAAATCTGTAAAAATGAAATCTTTTTTTGTGCTTTATGTCCAGAGGACTGGTTTTAGGGGTGAATTATCAGGGCTCTGGAGTGTCACAAATGAGCATAAAAATGATTTTTGTTTACTTTGTATTTTTTATGTAGCATCAGATTTTCAGACATAAACCACACAATGGTCCCTAAGGGCAAAATATGCGCAATGAAAAACAGTCATTTGAACTATTTATTGAAACAACAAATGACAGATGTGTCAGTGAAACAGACACCGGTTGAGTTGTCCCTGCAAACAAATCAAGCATCCCCTGAAAAAGGCGACCCCTCCACCCCCGCGGGTCCCCACCCCCCACCCCCGCGGGGTGGGGGCGAGCCTTGCTCCGTAGGCCAGGTGAAACCACTCAGATGGCGGGCATGGTCGTCTCGTCTGCCGCCTGGATGGGACCCAGAGCTCCAGCTGGCTTCAACCTGCACAATTTCCAGAAACAGCACCTTTGAACCCAAACAAGGTTTACCGACAGCTAAGACCATCGCATTGAAAGCAGAGGACCCTGCTGAAAAAACCAGCATAGACCAGCATATGCTGGTTCCAGCATATGTTGTGTTTTGGTGCTGGTATGCTGGTCCATAGTGATCCATTAGTTCAACCAGCATAGACCAGCACCAAACCAGCATAGACCAGCACCAAACCAGCATAGACCAGCAACAGACCAGCATTGACCAGCAAAGACCAGCAAACAAATCATGATGGTCTTGATTTATATGCTGGTCAATGCTGGTCTATGCTGGTTTGGTGCTGGTCTATGCTGGTTTAGCTGGTAGACCAACATGATTCAATGCTGGTCAATGCTGGTCTATGCTGGTTGAACTAATGGATCACTATGGACCAGCATACCAGCACCAAAACACAACATATGCTGGAACCAGCATATGCTGGTCTATGCTGGTTTTTTCAGCAGGGTCCTCTGCTTTCAATGCGATGGTCTTAGCTGTCGGTAAACCTTGTTTGGGTTCAAAGGTGCTGTTTCTGGAAATTGTGCAGGTTGAAGCCAGCTGGAGCTCTGGGTCCCATCCAGGCGGCAGACGAGACGACCATGCCCGCCATCTGAGTGGTTTCACCTGGCCTACGGAGCAAGGCTCGCCCCCACCCCGCGGGGGTGGGGGGTGGGGACCCGCGGGGGTGGAGGGGTCGCCTTTTTCAGGGGATGCTTGATTTGTTTGCAGGGACAACTCAACCGGTGTCTGTTTCACTGACACATCTGTCATTTGTTGTTTCAATAAATAGTTCAAATGACTGTTTTTCATTGCGCATATTTTGCCCTTAGGGACCATTGTGTGGTTTATGTCTGAAAATCTGATGCTACATAAAAAATACAAAGTAAACAAAAATCATTTTTATGCTCATTTGTGACACTCCAGAGCCCTGATAATTCACCCCTAAAACCAGTCCTCTGGACATAAAGCACAAAAAAAGATTTCATTTTTACAGATTTTTTGTTTTTTTTCTCAGTGCAGATTTTTTTATATAACCTGGCATTAAAGGGGTTAAATAAAAAAAAACAAAAATATTGTATTTTATCATGTGAGCACTGAAGCCAAGGATGAAATTTATGTAAAAATGTTAACACTTTTGCAATATTATAATTATATTTCTATATGAAGTTTTGTTGGCACATTTTTTATGCATTAGGGACCTTCGTGTGGCATTTATTAAAGGGACCTCCGAGGGTTAAATGTTGTTTTAGGATTCAA
>SSNR01000081.1:1836442-1880104 GCA_006937965.1 Callopanchax toddi
AAACCCCCACCCACCCCCACAACCACTCAGAAACAGAGACACATGTGTCCTCTGAATATTTGTGAAGTGCTGTGAGTAATAAATGTATGTACTCGTGCACAATCACAAAAACAAAACACATATGAAATCTGTGTTTTCAACTTTGCCCTGAAAACTGCCTTTGAATATTGACAGATTTTTGGATGGAAAACTTTAGAATCATATGTGATCAAATATTTGAAACCACACAGCCACACTAGTGTATGACATCTCTGAAAAACACTCAAACCATTTTTGTTCAAAATATGTATTGCATTGAGAACCCAGGGCCACAAAATCTGAATAATGTAAAACGATTTAAGTTCCTGTTGAATCACCGCACTGGCATTTATAGAGAAATGACGCCATCTAGTGGAAAACAGTAAAAACTACAATTTACCTTTGTGATGACTGGGAAAACACAGGCAAAGTAAAAAAAATATATATTTATGGTGATATTTTGGCTTGTTAGAAAAATGTCATTTGAATGAGAGTCAATGGGGCAAAATTTGCACCAAGGAGCCTGGATGTTACTATCTTATTTGTGCAGTGTTTTAAAAGGAGTAAGAGAAAATTTTCTTTTATTTTGGGAAACTTGCCCAGAAATGCATATCTTACAAAAAAATCAGAAGAATTGCATTAGCACAGCTAAAGTTATTCAAAAAATACAGCCGCCTGCGCAAAAAAAGCTCCCAGGGACCTCCAAGGGTTAAATAAAAAATGTATTTTGGTGAGTGGTCAAACATTCTGATGAGCACTGGGCACTAGGGATGTCCAGATCTGATCATGTGATCGGAAATCAGGCCTGATCTCATGGTTTCAGACTCAATCGGAATCGAACTCTACCTCCCGATCTGGACTCAGATATATATGTTTATATATTATTCTCAATAATTTTTTAACACATCTATAGTTATCCAGTAGCACAGAGGTAGACCAACTGACTCCACACAGAAACAGTAACGCATGACATCACTTTGTTGCAGAGACTCAGCTCTAAACGCAGGAAGTAAAACACAAAAGCATCTTGAAGGGAAAGCACGAGTATGTCTGTGGTCTGGAGGTATTAAAGCTGATGACAACAACATATTGGATCGGGACTTGGTATCGGTAGATGCTCAAAATCAAATAACTTGGACTCGAGGGCAAAAAAAACCCACCCTGATTGGGACATCCCTACTGTGCACATCTGCAGCATCAACCCAGAAACCAGGATCGTGGTTTTAAAGCATCAAAGAACGAATTGCTTCTAAATGTTTTGCAACAGGGAGGTACAACATGAATCAACGCCTGCAAAAATGATCTAAGGTGTATTTCTATTTGTTTTTATAAAGTTGAATTTATGAGGAAGGGTGATCAGCACATTGAATGAACAATGGTCATACACTGCTCTAGGTTCTAGAGTAAACACAAGGTTAAATCCAGGCATCCTTAGACTGAGAGAACAGTTGTTTAGTGTCCTGACAGGAATGTGAGCTCCGCAGAGCTGGGCTCATGACTTGGGATTCTCTGCACAACTGTGCGGCTGCACAGCAGCTTAAACAGTTATAAAACATGTCGAGATACAGCTCTGGGGTCTTCACATCACAAGAACAACGTCCTGTTGGTTTACATGGAGGGACTTAAAACCTCGACAGCAGCCAATAAGAGTAACTTTAGTCTTTTCTCCAACTTCACCTTTTTGTCAGGCCACAGGTGTCTTGCTGGGCAAATACAGGTTAAATAATCATAAACTTAATGTTCTTGTTTTTAGTTAATATCTATATCAGTGATCTGGACACGTTATTCTGATGAATCAGCTTGAAATGCTTTAACTGTGTGAACTTATTTAACTTTACAATATATCTCCTGCCTATAAGCTTCAGTTTCAGCAGCAGCTTTATGTACATGTAAAATTGACTGAAGCGTACTGCGCTACAACAAGGGGCCTTTGCCCCCGCAGAGCGCCCTGCTTAGCTCCGCCCCTGTCCTCTCCACTAACTGGGACGGTTTAACGCACCAACACGATTTCTACTCCTACACTTGCTTTACATATGATTACTTACTTATGTTATTACATTTTTTTCATGTTTACAATCACAATCAGTCTACATTACAGGGATGGATGTAATCCCAAAGTGATACAGCTCACAGTTAATGTTATTCATGAGCTGCAGCGTGCCCCGGTGCTCTGCCTGTAGCTGCTACCCATTGTTAAGCCGTCCAATCTTCCCCAGAGGTTCAGGCTAGTGGCAACATTTAAAGAAATGACATCATATGAATGATGAAAGGAAGCTGGTGTTTAGGTTTCTAATGTGATTTCAACAGATTTAATGAAGAAAATCCAATTTTATTTATGATTTGAATGCCTACCTCTATGTTTTTATTTATTTTTTTCTTTAATATTTTGTGAGGCGTGACCTTTTCCCTTTAAACCATCAACGTTTTTCTTTTAAAACTCTTTTCTTAGCTCTATAGAATGATTGCCTGCAAAGTAACATAAGACAATAACCTCCTTAAATACGAGTCTCAGCTCCAGCAGCATTAAAAGCAGCCCTGTGTAATTAGTCTTGCACTATAAATCAAGTAGTGAATTTATTTCGCCTTGCCCTAATTGAAAGTGCTCTCTTTTTATTTATTTTTTTCTGGAGCCGTAGTCGGACACAGAGCTCCATCGGATGGTGATAGATGTGGAATCCAGCACAAACAGTTTGAACCAGTCAGGTCGTGATTGATCAGCACCCTCTGGGATGTCAGGTGGATCTTTCTCCTTCAACCAGAAGATAAAAGCCTTAACGACTTTCTAGGTTTGTTGTACCTCCCAGTCGAGTGTGCCTCTCTCCCTTCATGTCAGTGCTTTATTATTTTGCAGTCTTTGACCTTGAAGGTTCTGTGTGCGTTAGCGCCGTGATGTCTCGGTGATTTCTCTTTTAAGTGGCCAAAATGTGCCTTTTCTGCACCATTGATGCGGCTATACACACAGTACATAAATGCTTGGCTGAGGAGGCCATTCGCGTGAAAGTTTAGTTGATTTATGACTGGATTCTATAGCATTTTCTATAATCGGGCAGCACATTTTTGCAGGGGCTTAGTAGTGGCCGTAGTGATGCCACAGTACAGTGCCGCAGCTCGACTTCAAAGAGCGTTTTGTTCACACGCAGCCTCACAAAAACACAGGGTGACTTCACTGGCTTGCAGTGGCAAAGGTGCACCAGCTGGGTTGTTTTGTTCTCAACTTGTGTGTGTTTTTTTTTCTTCTTTCATTCAGTTTCCCCTCCTCTCCATCGTCCCCGGTTCTTCTTCAATTTTTTTCTCTCAGAGCATTTGCTCAGGAGATTTACACTTACTGTTGATGGAAAAAAGAACGCAAGTAGAAGAAGAGGAGAGAGGAGAGGAGAGTGGGCGCTGCTGGTAATTCAGGTTTGGTGTGTGGTATTTTATTGAAGTCTTTTCTGATTGTCCTGCAGCGGCGATGGATGTGGCTCTCAGATGGGAAGGTGCATCAGGGGGATCACTCGGCATCTGGCCCAACACTCTTGTGTCACAGTGACCCTCCTGTCGGGGAGGCAGCGAGGGCCACAGCGGGGGGCCTCCCCTGAAAAGCAACATAAATTTCAGAGTGAGAATCAATAGACTGTGAGAATTGTAAGAGATGCATTGGTTTGGACCCTCTGACTGTGACCCAAGCACTCTGCAGCATGGAAGTTGGTCCTCAAAAACCATAGAAAAATCAGCTCAAAACAACAGGATTTCTGATCACCTTAAATGGTTTGGTAAATCTTTCAATTTGGTTAAACTGAAAGGAAATCCTCTGCATAAAATATTAAAACGTCTGTTGCACGGGGGAACCTTTTCTCCCACAAGATGTATAAATAGCCACAGCCGTGGCTCTCTGTGTCAAAGTTAGGACACTCAGCAGGGTGCAGACTTCAAAGCAACCAGGGAATTCTCCAAAACAACTGCTGGCAATTTCAAATCAGCATTCCCCCTGACAGCAGCCTAACCTTCCACCTGTAGTTAGGCATGGGAGAACTGGAGAAGAAAATGTTCAATTTGAAGCAGCATGGGTCGGAAAGAGAGGAGACGATTTGCTCAGTTTTAGTCTAAATGCATTTATTTTTAATGTTTTATTCTAAAGGATTAGATTTTTCTTAGGCTTTAATGACCATTATTGTAAAGAACATATTAAGGAAACACAATAACAGCTTATCTATGGGGCGCAGATTTTAAAATAATACATTAAAAACAGTTGAAAAAAATTAATATGTAGAGTCAAATTGAAATATATAAAATAGAGTTCTAAAAGTAAGATTCAAATCTGAATTCATACACCAAGTTACATCTAAACATTTAAAATCAAATATCAATATATAGTTCTAACTAAATATTTAGAGACAAATCTAAATATTTAAAGTTACATCCCAAAATTTGGTATCAAATCCAAAAATATAAAGTTAAATCTAAAAATTTAGAATCAACTCTGAATGATAAAACTAAATATTAAGCTAATGCAAACTCAGACTGCCAAATCGAACTATCTACCAAAATAAAAGCAGGGTGAAAAGATCCCCTGTTAAAGATCGCAGTCTTCCTTTGATGGTGTGGTTGTGTGAGTCTTTTTATCCATGGATCAATTATCAATTATCCTCTCTGGGTCGTCCCTGAACATTGATAAATGATCCATGGTTGATGGGACTCAAACATTCTCACCATCAAAGGCACTCTGAGGTGTGAGGTAGGAGGTCTCTTCACCCCGCTCTTATTTTGGTAGGATGCTTCATTTTTAAGATAGTCTAAATTAGCATTTTAGCTAAATGTTTATTTTAAAATTGTAAAAATTTAGAAGTAAATTTATATTTAGATTTGATTCCAAATATTGTATTGTAAAATTTAATATTTAAATTAAATTTAAAATGTTTTGGTTTTATATGTAAAAACTGAATTTGGCAAAATATACGAGTTCAATTGAAGTTTTGTTACTTTACAATCAGCATCCGGTACTCCTTTGTTTCAAACAAACATTCATTTACCAGCTGTGATAAAAATGAACAAAAAAAGTCAAAAAGGTCAAAAAACAAGTTTCGTAAAATTCCCCAAAGGATATTATTAAAGCATCCTGTCTGTGAATCCTTTCATCCTGATTCAGACTAATACATGTGTGCTGCACTTATTAGTTGTGGATTTTAAAACCAGATACATGAATTCATTGTGAGCAAACAAAAGAGACAGAGAGATAGCCTTAAGCCTATTGAGTAGAAACATGGGGCGAGCGTGGTTTTGTGTCTTTGATGGCGTCGGCCCTGTGGTGCATTGTGGGTAGTGGCATGCTCTCTGGCCACAGCAGGACGCCAGCGGCTGTGTCCAGTTTTCAGGTGCTGTCGCTCTCTCATCGGTCATATTAATTATGGGTTTTTAAAAAAAAGAAAATGCTGTAATCCTGCAGATCTTTGAAGAGCTGAGCCACTTTTTGGGATGGAAAAACGCACAATTATGGAACAAAACATGCAGCTTTATGTAAAACACGGCGAATGCATGTGTAATATTGTTCTTTTTTCCTCCTTCGTTAATTAATTTATTCACGTTTCCTCCTCCTTTGCTGCTTACTCAGAAAGTCGTTCACAAAAAAAAAAAATCTCAGAAATTAACATTTCTCAGCTAATCACATGTAATCTTCCTGTTCCTATAAGCTTCTCAAGGAATAATCTGAGTATAACGGAGTGATATGAGGGTGACTTGTTCTTTTCCACTAATAATTTGCTAATTCTGTTTGTTATTATGCCTGAAAGCGCGCTCATGCAGATGGACGGTCCTCTCCCCAGAGATCAAAGCAGAGTCCCTGCTGAATGGTTACACAAGACCCGTCACCCAGTCCCCCTCTCTCTCTCTTTCTCTCTCTTGCAGCAGACAGTCATCCAGTATTTTCTGTGTAATCAGATCTCAGGCCTGCGCTTTTATGGGGGAAAACAGCCGCTGGAGATTGGCAGCCTACAACAGGTTTTATGGCTGTTGTTTCAGGTGGGAGGTGAGTTAGTGGGGATGGATGGAGCGTCACAGAGATTTTACACTGCCCTCTTGTGCTCTGACGCATACTGTACTGCCTTTTTTATGTTGACGCCCACTGATATCTGCTGTGCATAGCAAAAAGCAACAAATATATCATTGGATATTAGGTCAATTCCTCAAATTTTTATGAAAAAAATGTCTTTTAAGCTGTTTTTGTGCACTTGCATGGATTATTTGTGATATTTTCTTTACCCTCACTCAAAGCAATTAGATCAAATGTCAAACACAAATACGTTTAATGTTTCTTTTTAAAGGTGATTTTTTTTCATAGACAATAAAGCAGTCAAAGCCACTTTAGGGTGTGTATTTTTTTCCTGATAGAAGTGATTAAACGTGGCGGATATTCTGAGCTGCACTCTTCCTGCTCTGTCACATGTCAAAAGGATAGAGAGGAGGGTGAGGAGGAATAATTGTTTGATCTGTCCTTTTGCCTGTCGCTGCCCTAATCACTCAAGACTGATTCAGAAAATGCAGGCTTGAATGTCAGAGGGCCTCCTGTGGAGAGGTGGAGCATTTCACCGGCTTTGGACAGCCGTGCCCCGGTAATCACCACTCTCAACCTGGCCGGGCACTCCAGCACTCCCCTGATTGAGCACCTCAATCTAACAAGGTGCTATTGCTGGAGTCTGGAGATTCTGCCAGGTTTTGACAAACCGGCGGATTGTCACCCCGATCATCATGGGACATTGCCTTTTTTTCGCAGCTCAGCCATGCATGCAGCAGCTCGGAGCGCTGCACAGGAAATTCAAAATAGGCTTGAAAGTCAACGTCTCCAAAGGAAAATTAAGCAATTCCACATTACACGACGGACACACTTGCTTATTTCTTGCCATGTTGGACTGACAAGTCAATTTTGGAAATCCACTTTACATTTCCCATGTGGTCTGTGAGTCATCTGACCTCACGTCTTCCTGCGACACCAGGGTCTTTCCCTGTGGGAGGACACATCCCAACCCCAACCAGATAGCGGCGTGTTCACAAAACACCTTTAACCTCGAGTTTTTATCTCCAGAGACGAAGGTTAGTCCATCATTCTGAAGATATCTGATTTCCTGAAACAATCTACTATAATAAACATGTTATTTGATAAAAAAAAATTACACATGGTTACCTTAACCTACAGTGACCTTTAAAAATAAAATTTTCTCTAATTTACATTTTCTCAAAAAGTACATGTTTAGTCTGCAGAATTGAATTAATCACATCGCTTCAAACTGCAAAACAATCAAATGTCAAATCAGATTAAAATGAGTCGATTAAATAATAATCACATGTAACTGCAATGGGATAAGCAGCTCAGCCAGACACAGTAGATGACCTGGACTTTTATTTTATCTGCAAGCATTAAAAAAAGAAAAACACTACATTTTTGCAGATTATAGCGCCACCTGTGGTCAGATCAGGCATTTTTAAGGTAATATTTAAAATAGAAGCTAAACCCACCATCATGGAAAGGATGAGGATCTTGTTTGGTTGAAGCAACAAAAATATATTTCATTGATATGTTTCCTTAACGATTCCTGGTTTAAATTTGGCCGATCAATCTAAAACATGTCAGGATTTCTACCTGTCAGATAGAGCCAAAATCCTCTCAAGGCACATAAAGAATAACATGTATTTAGTAAAAAGGTTTTAAATGATAATGTATTTGTTTGAAAGTAATTTAAACTGTTAGATTTGACCACATTTTAAGTCAAGTTTAGTGGCTTTGCTGCATTTTATTTTGAAAATACTGAAGTTAAGTTTGTTTTTGTACAGTTCTGTGGAAAAAGTTTTAAACCTCCCAAAATGTACATATCATATTCTTCCAAAGAGCCAGACTTTTAAAAAAGGTCTCTTGAAGTCTTGCAGCATCTCTTCAGGCTTTTACAAAGTTTTTCTTTGGACATTGGCTGCTTTTTAACTCTTTTTCTGACTGTTTTACAGAATGGATCAAATATGTGAGGAAAGGGGAGGACAAAAGATAAATTGTCAGGTATAAAAAACCTGTAACGAATGACAAGGATCTGAAAGTCTTTTCTTTAAGTTCTCATGTTGTTTATTTTTTTGCTTGTCTTGATCTGGTTCCTGTCACAGATATGTAATAATGTTCTTCTGCATTTTGACATGCCGCTGTGGATCCTACTGGCACCTATGTGGGGGGATTTCAGCATTTTTGTGGATGGAAATATTTTTATAAATGGAGAAATACACTTTTGGTTGGAAAAAAGTCAAGAGCAGTGACAGGGACTAAAAACACCTACAATCTGTCAGAGACTTGAAAAGAACCTGAAAGATGAATCATATCTTGTTGGTGACATTAAAATATCATTTTACGTCTCCAACTGTGTTATCTTTGGTATTTGACTAAACAAAAGAAATTGGTATAAACATTTTTATGCCTGAATGATTCAGTTAAGTGGATAAAAACTCCATAGTCCTGAAAATGTTCAGTTACTGGACTACAAATGATAATATAATAAGCAGCCAATGTCCAAAGAAATTATCCAAAAGACCTTCCTTAAAGGGATATTTTGGTCATTTAGAATTTAATTATCTACATTAAGAACCATCAGTGACATCAATCAAAGCAGGCAGAGTCTCTGGAAACATGAAGATGTCCTCTGATTGGAGCAATAGTCAGATCAGGAGAGACACTGCTACCAATCGATGACAAGTTAGAGGCTAACTTTCAGGTATTTATAACAACTCTTAACCCTCATATGACCTGTTTGTTAACCTCTAGAAAAAGTAACTCAGATGACCTCTCAACACCACTTGATTTAATACATGGATTCAACTTAAAAATTGTTGATTTAGATAAACATTTTATATAGCAGAGTTTATTTTTTAAGTTGTAATGAAATAATAATGTTAGTGATTACATCAACTTCATTTTGCACGTCATTTAAACTCAACAAAATTCAAGTTGTTATAACTGAATAAACTTGGTTAGACAACTTAATTTATCTCAACAATGACTTTAAAATTATAAGTCCACTCTCCTACCCATGTGGGTAAGAATGACATATTATAACTGAGGAGCAGCTGAAATTTGAGTTCTCTTATTTTCTTGACATTTTTGTAATCCTGAAATACGATTCAAAATAAAAACAAAGTTAATTGTAAAAAATCATTGGTTGAACTGGGCAGCGTGTAGATCAGTGGCCGGTCTAGTAACCGGAAGGTTGCCGGTTCTATCCCAGCTCCAGCTGGGTTACGTTGTCATTGTGTCCTTGGGCAAGACACTTCACCCAGCTTGTCTACTGGTGGTGGTGAGGAGGGCCCATAGGCGCCAGATTGTGTCTGGTGACTCCAGCCTCTGTGGCTAAAGTGAAGCTAACTGCCATCAGTGTGTGAATGTGTGTGTGAATGGGTGAATAACTGTTGTGTTGTACAGGGCTTTGGGGAGTGTAGAACACTCTAGTACTGTATAAATACAGACCATTTTTCTTAAAAGCTATACATTACCTAAAGCCAGAATAACCTATGAAAATAACCTGAAGAATATCTAATTGGATCAACATATTTTTTTAATGGTTGCTACTTAAAAAGTTGTGTGAATTAATAATTTAACAAATTATATAACTTTGACAAGTAGGCAACAAATAAAAGTACTTTAATATAATATGTAAAAGCCAGTTGGAGAAGCATAATTTTTGAGTTATCAACTTTAAAACCTGCCTTTAGAGTAACGGTTAGGTAAGCAGTATAATCTTTGACTAAAGAGAAATGGCTAATTCTCCGAAAGTAAAGTTGTTTGTTGGTTCAATGTAATTTCAAATTACGTTGTCATAACGCAAAAAGACTAATGGAAACTGTTGCATTGATTTATTATTTTTTTGTTGAGTCTAGACAACCTTTTCCTAAGGGGGAAATTTCGAGGGTGAATCCGGACCCAGTGCTGGCTCTTGCATGGCTCTGCACCTCAGACACCCCACCTCCCCCTATGGAAGACCCCACGCTGCATCCCAGACCGCAGGTTGTCCACGCCGACCATAGGCTTTAGCAGCACCCAGCAATGGTACGTGGACATTTAAACAAGCCGCTCAGAAGACTCTGCAGCTTGGCTGTGTGTGATCACAGGCTGTGTACTTCATACCACGACCTCATGGTACCTGGGCTGGCCCAAACATCAGCAGATTGCCTGTCCATGTCCGGTCTCCCTCTCTCAATAACGCTCAACTGCTGTTGTGTTCGCTGACTCCAATCCAGGCTTGGTTTTATGAATTTATGTTGATTTGATCACAATAACACCATTGGTTGTTGATATGTTTCCCTTTGACTTTAATTATTTATTTGACATTGTGTGTTGGACCTGATAAAAGGGGTCCAGGTTTATGGCCCAGAGGCCGGAGGTTCCCCACCTTTGCTCTTGAATATTGAAACTGTTTAGTTTATAGTGTTTGTGCTGCTGCAGCAACACGTACAGTAGGATAGTAATTAATCTATTATGTTGAAACAAACTAAACAAATGGAATTTAATTTCAAACTGAACAAAATATCCATCTAAAGCCTGGAAAATTATTGATCAATCATCCATCCGTTTCCTTTACCAGGGTCAGAGGGGCCACCTGGTGCCTATCTCCTGGAGTCATCCGACAGGGGAAGGATACCTCCTGGGCAGGTTGTCTTCTATTATAGACACACACACACCTGGGGTCCATTTAAGAGTTACAATTGCCCCAAAATGAATGTTTCCGGACTGCGAGAAGAAACCTAAGAACCCAGTCAAACCCACACATGAACAGGAAGAACATTTAGATTCTATAAAGAAACTGTTGCGTATCTTTTAGCGCCGTGGCGTGGACCGGTGTATCTGGGACGTGGCGTGTCGGTTCTCGTGGGACAACTCTTACAATAGTTTCTATTCAAAATCACGGCTCGGGCTTTACGCGGCGCGGCGCTGGTGTCTTCTGTGGGACTCAGGCTTAAGTCTTCCTTGGTACAAAATCAATAAGGGTCAAGCTTTGAAACTGACCAAAGAGATCATGAGCTCAGTGACTTTGGATGCCATAAAGGTCACATGTCACCTTCATAGATACGTAAATGTAAAACCTTGACCAAGTGATGCTCATTTCATGCCCAAAGGTGCAGACTATTTTTGTGACATAAATTTAAGCCCTGCCACAGAGTCAAACAACCAAAGAAGAAATGTGAAAAAACCCAAAGCGTTTTTGCCTTTCCAGCGTTCACGTTGGCACTCAATCACTCATCTCAGCTCTAATGACAACATTTCAACTCTTGTGCAATGTGTTTAGTTGCACATTTTGCCCAAATGAATGCAAATAATACACTATGGACTAAAATAACTACGGGCACAAAAAAAGAGAGAAAACAACCAACAAGCGGTGCTATATAAACAGCCATCAGACAAAAACAAACCACTACTGAACACAAAAACAACAAAATGTTTGGTGCAAAGTGCAAAATCAGCCAAGTTGCTCTCCATATACCTCATCACTGCGAGACTTTTCATGACTAATATTAGCGTCTCGGTTCAAAGTATAAATGGTTGCTCATAAAGAATTCATGTGTTTTACTTGGAGAGTCGAGGACAATCCAATGAATATTTATGCGAGTGAACAACTCTCAGAGGCAACGGCGGATGTAAAAACTTAAAATGACGAGTAACTGATTTCACACTCCCACGGCCGGCAGTCAAATGGGTTTTTCCATCAAAGATCTGTCTGGGTCTTCAGAGTGAATGCAGTTATTACTGTAGATCATCAGGGCAGAAAGGGATCACTTATAGAGCATGTAGTAAAGGGAATGTTAAATACGTGTTATAGCACATGTAAAACGTCTGGGTGTTATAGAGGGTTTTCTTAAGGGATGGTTTAAGTTTGAGCCTAGTTTCTGGGGATTCACAGGGAAGCTAGACATGTGTTTTGTCCCTCTAAAAGTAGAAAAAAAATCTACTGAAAACGATTACAAAAAAATGTCCAAGGGGTTAAATACCTGCTGCTGGAGTGAATTCAGAAATTAGAATCAGTTTTAGCTTTTATAACGCCAGATTTAATGTGTCATAAAAGTCCCCATTCAGTGGGAAATAATAGCCCTGGTCAGGGTTGTGAAAGAGGAAATTCATTGTAGTCTCGCCTTAAGTCCTTTAACCTCTCATCTGTTTCCAGCTTAATATAATATTGTTGATTTATCTGTGATATATTTGTAGCCACGGGCGTTTTTCCGCGTCTATTCCAAAATGAATGGACGCTCTTCCCGACCGCTGACGGATGTTTCATTATTCCTGTTGGCCTGACTGTGAATTGTGGCAAGAACATGGCAGTCACTCCATCACGGGGAATTATGTTCAGCGTCTCATAAAGACATTTGTCTTACAGGACAGGAGGTATTACAGCAATGAAAGACTCTTAACTCCTGTTCAAATCAGGCTTCTTGCTGCAGGAGCCGATGGGAAAACGGCCACTTGGTCTCCAGTGATACGACTGGCATTTTCAATACAGATCCTCATAACTTGATGCTGAAAAGTTGATTAATAGTGCATTTAGTGCAACTTACAGCCTTCTTCTCAGTAATAAATTAGGGTCATTAATCAATAAAGAGCAGAGCAGTTCTATGAGACAGGGGACACGCTGGTTCCTAATAGAAAAAGAGAGGAGTGACGCTCAGGCTGTTCCCACCGCTGACCACCCTGGCTGAGGTGTGTATTGTGCACCTGCCTAAATCCAATTAAATGTTATAATTAATGAACATCTTTTTCTGTAATAATGGGCTTTTTCCACTCAGACTATTGATGTTCTAGTGAGAAACTAACTAGTTTAGCCTGTCACTGTCACTCTGTTACAATAAAAAAAAACACCTGTTAAATTAACTTGAAAAAATAAAGATGTTTGAATGACATAACTGCATAGAGTTTAGCTTTTTGTTAGTGTTAGAGGTAACTTTATATAGCTCTAAATACGCAACCTGGTGAAAGTAAATACAAAATATATTCCTAAACCTTTAGTGGTTATGCAATGTTATTATATAAACCATTAATTTTACATTTATGTGGATGGTTGTTTATGAGCATAAAAATAAGTGGCAGCAACCAAAGGTTGTTGCATCTAGGGGTCAAGCTTCACAAGAATGTTGTGATATTTCTTCTAAAATAACCATGTAATGTAAGACCAACAGTAATGTAAATTTAAAAAACAATGTCTGCATGAACAGCTGTAAAATGTACCGGTAGTTAGAGCTGTTTAAAGATGGCAGCAATGCATTTTGGAGTTCAGACTGTACTGATTAGCTAAAATATGCTTGTTCAAATGGACCTGACTTGTTTAATAATAATAACTTGTATTTGTAAAAGCTACTTCTCCAAATAAACATTCCGGAAGCAACAACTGGTGATGTAAGACTTCAAAATGACCAGAATATCTATTTAGAGTTTAGAAAAAAAGGCTATTAAACTATGAAGATTTGTTTTTTAACAGTTTTTAAGTGCATTCAACAAGTTGTTTTTTTGTGTACATGGTTATAATTTATGTTTTTTTTTTCTTTTGCATGGGGAGTACAGATGTTCTCTCTGGAGTTTGAGCAGAAACTCAAATGTTTTTCCGATTCCCGGCTGGTAGGTAGCAGCAGGGATTTGATGGCTGATGTGGATGGCACCAAGCGGAAGCCAGCAATACAATCCAGTCCAATTGAGGCGCGAAAAGGAAATTTCATCAGGAGACAGCTGAAGTGCTGGAGTAGCAGATGAATGACTCTCGGGTTTGCCTCACTACCTACCTGCCTCGACAAAGCGCCTTCGCCATTTAACGCCGTCCAGAGCTGTCACTTCGCCTCCACTTCATTCAGCTTGATTAATGATAAGCTGTGGGGCACGGCTACGAGGTCTCGTCTCAATTATGAAAAAGGCAGTAACTAGTCCATTGTGTTGATGTGCTTTATTCCACTGACAGTGCTGGAAAATAGCAATATTTTCAATCAGTTTTATCATTCATCTCTCCTTTATTGGCTTTCTTAGACTCCCAGTTTCATCCATCTGGACCCAACCTGATGTGCTCTCTCTACAGTAAATCCTATATCGACTCAGTGGATTTCTACTTATACATTATATAAAATGTTATGACAAAATCTGAAACAGCTGTTCCTTTTCTCAGCGACGACTCTGACTGAAAATGAATAAATACATTTTGCTTGAGAACAAAAGAAGGGGGAAAAAAAAGTCAACTTCCCAGATTTTATCATTAAAGTCCCAACGCATAGAGTTTATAGGGGAAGATAAGTGAGTTTAATATGCACTGGAGGGTAAAGAAAATATTCTATTACAGCGTGTAGTATTAAAATTACCCCATAAAGAATCTAATATGGCAATTTGGGGAGCAATTTTTAATATGATTTTTATGATGCACGGCCCTACTTATGGTAATGAAGTTGTCATAGTAGTTGTTCACTGCTGCTAATGCAGAGACCATCTTTCAATTTGCACGAATTAGACTAAACTGCCGCGAATGAACTTCATTAATGCTGGAATGAGAAAACACATGTTATTGCATTTCTGGACCACTGGCTCTGGGATTGTGTGGTGTTTTTTTTTATATTGTTTTGATCTAATTCTGGAGTTTGAGAGGAAAAAGATGGTCTTAGGTGTGCAGAATTGCTCTAAAATACAAACAAACAGCAGGGGATCATCATCCCATTTTGATACCAGACCAAAGTCTCATTGAGGAGAGGGATGATGTGGTTTACGAGTCTTACTGAGACAACACTATTTATTCCTAATTCTCACATATTTAGCGTCACACTGGCATCAATATTATAAAACAAGGTGTTGATCTGGTGATTTCTTAGCCAACGAACGGTTTAATTCTCTCCTATTTGTCATTAAAATAATAAACATTTACATAATTTGGATTTCTCGTGTGTTAAATTCATCAAATTTATAAAAGTGGCAAAAAAAAAATCAGCGTTTCTCCAATGATATTCTTGACTGGGAGAAAATGCTGCTTTAAAGGAGCGACAGAGTCCAGGAGAGGCGGTGGAGTAAATTGCAGGATTTTCTTCTTGAAGAAATACAAGTCTTATAGTAGTCGAGTCTAGTGTGAGATTATTGTAAGGCCAGGTTTCTTTACCTACTTTTTCCTTGGGGAACATGGTTGTGTCGCCTTGTTAGTGCACTGTGTGAGGGAGTGTTATATTTTTCACTTTTTGCTCTCACTCGCTGTTTGGTTTGTTTCAGCACGAAAATATCTCAGAAGGGTTGGAAAAGGATCACAGAGGGGATTAAAGATGTCTGAAGACCAATAAAAAGTGATACACTAAGAAAAATTACTATTGAATTTAATACATCCTTAATGGCGTCTTGATGGGTGCTGCTTTCAATGTTTAAGTGTACATGTTGTAGAGTACCATGTAAAAGTCTTCCTAATGTTTTTATTTTTGTTTCCAAGTAGCCAGGTTTTCTTGTGATGCTCTAAACTGGTCTTGATCAATAGTTCTTCAAACTTTCTGAAGGTGTTGTTGGACTTTGGCTGCTTTTCCATTCATTTTCAGTCCAATCCTTATAAAGATCATTTTATAATGAATAGGCAACTTGAAAGACGTGAGTTTTAAGCTTGGCCTGGAACTGGAGAAAAGATGTGGTATTCCTGAGGAATTCCACAAGAGCAGATCTGCTGACTGCCAGACTTCCCATAGTGACCAGTCAAGCAGGGGGGTTGTATGGGTAACAGCATCAGAAGTTCTAAGGTTTGTACAAGCTGTGATAGATATTATTATTATAGATAAGTAGCAGCAATTTATAGATGATCCTAAACTATATTGGTAGCCAGTGTAACAGCTGAATGACAGGAGTGATGTGAGAGGTTAGAGGTGTTTTTGTAATGATGCGCGCCGCAGCGTTCTAACCAGCTGAAGTTTGAGCAGGGTCTTCTGTGGCAGACCAAAGAGAGGTGAGTTACAGTCATCCAGGCGGGAAGTGACCAGACCATTTACTAATATGGTGGCAGTGTAATTAGAAAGCAAGGAACGCAGGCGATTAATTTAAGGTGAAAGTAAGCTGACTGAGTAAAGCCTGAAATACACCGGAGACGCCAGTGCTACGTCGCGGATGCGCCCATGGTGTCTACAGGACCCGTTCCTGAAACGACGTGCCATAGAACGCTGCTTGCAATACTATAGTAAAATTGCGTGGTTTTGATGTCTTTCTGACTATTTTTGATAGTCACAACATCACGCTGGAATTGAGAACAGGAAGCTGGAAGTGGATCTTTAGTTTTGTAGCGTTTTGAAATAACTATTTAGTTATTTTAACTACACCCTCTGTAAATTCACTAATAAGTTTTGGAAGTTTTATATGGGGAAAATATCTCCAATACTATCACTTATATTTAGTGTTTACAGGAATTATCTAGGTTCTTTGAAAGAGTACAGTGAATTGAAATACCTTATTAATAACGTGAACTGAGACCAGATAAGGATTGAACAATCATTTAATTTGAAAAACCTAAGAACACAGACAGATAAGACAGTTTGAAAGTTTGATGTAAACACAATTAATATTCTTAAACATGTTGAGGATGTTAAAGATAGTTTAATTGTGAGTTTTAACGGACCGTAGCATATGTTTTAATGACTAGGGAAGTTAGTTAATTTAGTTAACCTAGTTGGGACTTTAAGAGTCAATTTAGGCTAATTTGAGTTTGGAAGAATTAAGCTTTATCAAAGCAAACCTCTCGATCAGAAAGTGGTGTTCGCTCACTGACAGGTGGACGCTCCTAGATCTGGCAGGCGTTGGTTTCTCCACGAGCTGAGGCTGGAGTCCCCAGACTCGGAGTGGTGGTCCTGGAAGGCGTGGCCGCCGAGGACCTCGCCGGACAGTCCGTGGATACGTCCCGGTCAGCAAGGGAGGCATTTCAGCAGGCATGCTGAACTCATTTCTGATCTTCCCGTGGTGAGGGAGAGACGAGAGGCCTTGTTCAAAGCTGATAAGGGTTCAGCTAAGATAGCAGCATAGCAGCTCCGACTGCATTCAGGCTGTAGCTCAGACCAAGACTGAGACTGTATGAAGACTCGACAAGACTGTCAAGACAAGACCAGCAAGACAAGACTAGCTCGTACCGGAACTGAGTATTAGTTTTGAGACGAGTTATCTTAAATTTAACCAATCAGAAGATGTTAAGTGTACTAATCAGAACTGAGTTAGGGGAGTTGTGAATCGTTCTGATTGGACAAGGGACTGGTGGGGAGTTACCAAGTCACATGACTTCCGCCCGTTAAGACTCACATTATAATGGTAGAAATGCATGAAATAGCAGAGAAGCATTATAACACTTTGAGTGTGAGTGTGTGGGTGACCCTGAGCAGAAACACTACAAGAGAATGTTCTGTAAACAAGAGATTACAGCTGGAACACCAGTCTGTGGTGTTACAGAAAAGACTTCTTTACAGAGAGTGTTTTATTAGACCAGTTAGTGTCCAGTTAAGGTCATCTGGGAGATGGACACTTGAAAGTGGACAGTAGGACACCTGTAGGGATCTTGATTCAGGTTAAAACATAATCCAAGAGTGATTGTATTCCAAGTTATTGGGAAAAAGATGGATTATTGTTGTGATGGTCAACAGAGGTCAAAGGTCAGAGGATGTAGCCTATTTGGTGAGGCTACAGTTTGTACGTGATCAGAGCTGTCGTCGTGTGTTGTGGGACTCTTTAATTCCTTCAAAATGGGTAAGTAAGCTATTTATTATTTAATTATTTAATTATTTATAAAGGGAACTCCCAAGAAGCAGTGTTAGCTTATATAGGGACCCCAGACATTAAAAAAAAACAACAACAACAACAATAACAACAGAAAAAACACAAACTATACAATACCATTTGACCATACCCCAAAACAATCTTAAAACCCATACACTCACATCTACACATATCCCCTATGCATTTACATATTATTATTATTATTATTATTATTACATGTATTACATGATACTGCACTCATCCACATTATCTAGCTTTGAACTTATTCAGAATCAACTTTATCGACACATCAACTTATTAAGGTGACAAGATTCATTCTTAAACTTCATCATTATTGAACAATCATCGTTTGCACAAGGTTTTCACTTGAATTATCAATTACGATTTATGTTACATATCCATTTTTGCATATATATAGTATATATATATATACATGCACAGATACTTGCACATATACATACATACATACATACATACACATACACACACGTTTTCTACATCCATTTAAGGTTATGTATGAGTATAACGTTGTAATAGATCCCTTTTCAAATGGCTCTTAAATGTGTGTAGGGATGTCAAATTTTGTGTTTTACTGTTAATTTCATACCAAATCACTGGGCTTTTGCAAACAATACTGAAGCTAGTACATTTCCATTTATGATTTTTGCCCATCAGCTTATTTGCTCTTCTAGTATTGTGTTTATTATAAGCTATCAATACTGTGAACAAGTCACAACACATTCACAAGTGTGCCAGGAGCCACTCTGCGTCGTAATATCTGTGTCATAAAGTACTCCACAATGTTGTGACACACACGTTTCAGCTGTGTCACGCGCAAAATTAAAACTGGTACATATCTTTAGCGCCGTGGCGTGGACTTGCGTTTCCGGGACATGCTGTGGCGGTCCCTGTGTGAGTGATCTTACAGACTACAATGGGTACGTGGCACAGCGCTGATGTCTCTGGTGTATTTCAGCCTTAACTGAACTGATATGAGCCTGGAAGGACAGGGTACTATCAAGAATGACCTGGCACGACCCGGTCCTCGGGCCAGGGAGAGGGGGCGTGTCCAAGTAAATGCATGAGTGCTACTGATGAGTTACCGTGACAACACCCCTCCCCCGGACCAGGTCCTGGATTTGCTGCACAGTCTGGAAAGAACCGGATCTAGGTCCGGATCCGGACCGCGGTCTGCCATCTGGTGATGACTGCTCTAGGGCTGTGGTTAGATTATATTAGATTTGGCCAATTCATAAGCTGGTTTTCTTTAATTTCATTCGGTTTTCCTTCATGGTCAGTTCTCGTTTCAGTAGAACAGTTGTCTGGACACTGGAGGGTTGTTGGTTTAGTTCTAGGTCCTGCTGGGTCACGTTGTTGTTGTGTCCTTGGACAAAACACGTCACCCACCTTGATTGCTGGTGGTGGTTACAGGGCCTGACTTCTGTCAGTCTGCCTCAGGAAGCTACAACGTAGCTTACTGCCATCTGTGTTTAAAACTGTATGTGTGAGTGGGAGAATGACTGACTCTAGATAAAGCACGTTGGAGTCCTTGAACTTGATAAAGTGCTGTACAAACACAAATGTAAGCCGATGTTTTAAGCAACACCAGCCCAAACAAGCAGCTGTTGTAATGATAGGTGGTTTGGTCCACTCTCTAAAGTGTGGTATGAAAACAACTCAAACCAAATGAACATGCTAACATTTTTCAGCTTTTCACAGTTAACTGAACACTAAGAGGTAAGAGTCTCCTGAACTCTCCTTCTTATAGAAGCACTAAAAGCACTATAGAAACTGGAACAGCTGGGATTTGTGTCTGCAAAATTAATAACTAGCTAGCTACTTCCAAGTTACTAGCTAAAATTGGTTCTTACAACAACAACCATTAGGTCTACGAGCATTTTATGTCCAAATGATTCATAAATCAGAGATAAGAGGTATAACAAACAAAAAAAAGAGCTATCCTTTATCAACCAAAGTGAAGACACACACTGTCAAAATGTCTGGAAAGCTTTATTTCCAGACCAGTTTCAATATTAGAAACTAGAAAGTCAGTGTTTTCAAAAGTAAAACATGAAAACCATTAACCTCAAAACATTTACTTAAACCAGTTACAACCATGAACCACACAGACAGGTGTAGTAAGTTATACTTTTACAAAAACATATTGTTAATTAGCTTTAAATTGTAGTATGAGTAATTTACATGGAAAAGGCATTTGTAAAGTTAATGTATGACTAGAGTAATTACACCACAATTTAATTAGCAAGTCAGAGTCCTTATGTAATTAACCGACCTCCTTCCCGCTACCTGTGGACCTGCTGGAGAAGCAAATCTATACATACAGTAAAGATCATAAATATTTTTCAGGAGTGTGTTCTCTTAACTGATAAAGTTGTTATCTCTGAACGAGCTTCCCGTTTTGCATAATGTAGTGACTAATGTTCACAGACAACAATCAGTGGAAAGTCTTGTTTTTCAGTGTGTTGAGAGGAGAAATCAATGTCCATTGTCAATACCAGGTGGAGTAATTACCTGTTGAGACTTCATTCATGTCAAAGTGAACACTGAGTTTGGCTCACTGAGTACAATCCCTTAATCTTATTCTGTTCGCTGATTGAGAAACCAGGAAACATTCTAATGCGAGCGGACAGCTGTTTGGGAATCAGGTTTGATTCTTTTAATTACTTTGGTATTTTTCAGGCACGGCTGGCACCCTTTTCATTCAATTTAACAAAAGTACAATGCAGAAATTTTCCTCCTGAAGGTTCAGGCAGACGGTGGTGCAGGTCATTGTTTTCCTAGCAGTTGAGGAGGATTGCTGTGAGTTTGACCGAGCAGCAATCAGGCTCCAAAAGGGCATCTGGGCTGTCCAGCTGAGTGTATTTTATATGTGTAGCAGTGGATGTTTACTATGCTGGCGAGGCTTAAAGTCTACCTCTGACAAAAATATTTTTTGCTTGTGATGCATTTGCTAAAGACGTGTTTACAGGAAGTCTTTCAGTAGCATCACAGCCTCTTTGTGAGCCAGTTCTATGTTTAAAAACCTTATTGGTGTGATACCTATACATGTTAAATATTACAAACATAGACCAAAGCAAGACAGTTTCTATATATACATCATTTAAAAGGGACAGTACATCCAGAACCTCATAAGCCATTTTTATTATTATGGTTTCTCCACATAAACAACCTTTACATGATTATACCAATGATGTCATCTACTTGGATATCTCAACGTCTGTATGATTATAAAGGATATTTGACAACATAACTACGAACGCACCAAACCAGACAAATTTTACAGTGGATGTTAAAAAATAGTTTTTTAAAAGTTAAACATGACAGTATTTTGTCTGGTTTTATACTGTTAAAAATGATTAATTATAACAGCAAACATAGAAAATGAAAATGCATAATCTAATTAAGGGAAATCAACAAGTGTCTATACATATATTTAGGTAGAATAAATAATTTATACACACAGCATAAAATGACTAAAACACACTAATAAGTTACAAAAACCCACACAAACACAAAAACTTCTAAAAGAAAAGTATACAAAATGGGTTTATTTGTTGTAAATGTTATAGTTACAGCAACAACAACAAAAAGACCTAATTTCACTGCTGTCCAATCATCTGTTTTGTTAGTACGGTGATAAGTTAAAACATTTTCATTACAAGCTAGTAAAACACTTTGCCAGCTAAGGCTGGCTAACTATTTAGCCCCCTAGCTTAGCCTAATGATTTGGGCCTTTTTTGTCTGACGAGCTGCAGCATGCATCAACCTAAACATTAAAAGGATTGTTTGAGAGCAAAATATAAAAAATATTACGCATTTTATAAATTTTGGTTCTGTTCAGACCACACAGCAAATTCCGGCCCCGCCCCTCGGTCCAGGGGGAGGGGGTGTGTCTGGGGAGATGCGCGAGCGCTACCGAGGAGCTACTGCAGATTCGCCCTGAACAGAACCGCACCATGCGCGGTCTGGTGTTCTGTCAGATGAGCATACTCTTTTCAGAACAGCATACCAGTAGTGTAAAGCATCACAACAAGCCTGATAGGTTAATCGTTAATGGCGTACGTCACTTTGGACTCCATTTGCAAAATAAAATATAAAATATATAAAACTAATGTGTATATATGTTGTAATTATACAAGACATGCTTTTAAGTAATGCGTACTTAATACATGATGTAATACACAAAAATTTCTAAATGATGTTTAGACTTTGATGCATGTGCAGTGTTGTGTTATCCAGTCCTGTGCATGTGCATTAATAATTAAGGGTATGACATTCCAAAGGGTATGCTGTTCCGTCGGAACACCAGAACTCGGCTTGGGGGGGGGGAGGGGGCGTGGTCTGATACCGAGCAGTCGCACAGAACACGACCACACCCCCTGGACCGAGGACCGGGTCATGTATGCCGATCCGGACCTTTGGTATATGTAGCTGACTGCCCCTGCTATAAGGCAAACACCTTTTATAGGATGTGTTTACAAAATAAAGAAATCCATCTTATATTTGGAACAATACGGTACTTTAAAGCTAATACGCTTACTAATGACAACCTAGTAACCTCCTAAACCATTTAGCTTAGCATAAGGACGTTGTTTTGTTTGTCTGGCACTCTCCAGAACAAATACCTTCTACAAGTTTTTTATTTGAAGTAAAACAGACCTGAACTGTAGTTTTCTAACATTTTTAACCCTAAATAAGTGTTTTTAAAGCAAAATGTAAACAGAGTGTGAGAGGATTAGAGAAATACAATTAAAATCAATGTTTTACAAATAGTGGTTTCATTTATAAAAAAAAAAACCACACATATAGCTCAAAATCCTAATCCTCTACTACCTCTCTCCAACCTCCTTACTCAGAATGTGTTACCGCAGCAATCTCTTATATCAGATAAATAATTCAGACAATACATAATAATACAATTATCTGAAAAAAGCACTGAAATTAGATGCAAATGACATTAAATTAGAGTTAATAAGATATTAGGAAAGTCAATCAACCCTTATTAGTCACAAAATATTAGATATCAGGAATTATTGGAGTTACTGGAGATGTTGAAGTATATGTTAAATAAGCCACTGGGTGACAATCGATTTGCCCCTAACTCCCTTTTTGACTACCCTCAGTCTTTATCTGACACTTGTAAAGTACGAGTGTGTTCCAACATGTCTGTGGATCCTGTGACATCTGCTATTACGCATTTCAGAGGGTTTTCTTCTGTGATTTATTTGCAGGTTTGGGAAAATGAATTTAACATCACTGGATTAAAAAGCATAGGATTTATTATATCCATCACCATAGCTCTGATTGACACTAAGCTGTCTTTCAAGCGTCCAAATGATACTCTCAAATTTAATGAGATCTTAAGCCCTGCCAACTTAAAATTAAAAACGTCGACGCAGAGAATAAGAATGCAAAGATGTCTCTCAGGACTGTGCTGTGAACTTCAGCCGCCATCTTTAGCGAGTGGTATTTGGTAAGTACAAATGTCTTGGAAGTGGAACCTAATCCCATCACTTATTTGCAAACATTCTGCAACTGTGTTGTAGAGTTTTCCTTTTTGTCCTCTCACTATTATTCTAGAGTCTATAGATGTAGACAGTGATGTAAAAAAGTGTTTGCCTCCTTACAGGTTTCTTTTGTTTTTGCTTTCTTGACAAAAATCAGTGTCAGTTTAAAAGAACATTAGTAAAAACACAATGTAATTTTCAAATGATGATTTTGTTCATTAGGGCAAAAAATATGACCAAACCAACCTGATGCTTTGTGAAAGTTGTAAATAACTCTTCTTAAATTAACAGTGATTAATTGCAATACTTGGAAAGCTGAGTTTAATTTCACACTCAGTTCTGATTACTGCCAGGCCTGTAGAAATAATAAACCACTTTAATAGAATTTGTCTAACATAAAGTGGGTTAAAAGATCTCAAAAGCAACACACCTTGTCCTGTTTTAAAGAAATTCAAGAACAAACCTCAAAACAGCATCTAAAGCACTGCAGGCCTCACTTGGAGCATCATGGGAGAGTTTCATGGCCAAGAACACAAGGCCCATCTCACATTTACTAAAAACATCTTAAAAGCACACTATATAACTTTTTCATATTTTTATCTTTTTCTTGAGCCAGTATGTGCTAATGTGGCCAGATTAGGTGCCACCCCCCAAAAAAATCCCCACAACCGGCCACCTAATCTGCCACACTAATCTGACCCTTTACAGAGTTAATGAAAAGTCACTCAGCCCCATCTGCTGCTTGTGTCCAGAATACTGCATTTGCAACTTCTGAGTCTTCGTTCTGGTGCCCTGAAGTCTCACAGTCACGTATCTCATAAGAGTTAGGCTAACCCAATGTGGCTAGTTGTTTTGCTAGCGCCAGAGTGTTTTTAGCTGATGATTCCTGCTTTTTTCAATCTCTTCCTGCTTGAACACAGCTGATTTCTTTGAATGAGTGATGAACCGCTCCAGTAGAAAGCTATGAAGCCTCTGCGCTCTCTGAGGGGGAGTTTGCGGCTGCCCTGGTGGCGGTCTCCCTGGGGTGTCCGTGCCCTGGGTGGCCTCTGGACGTCTGGGGCCCGGGGCTCTTCCGCGTCCTCCATGGGCCATGGGTCTGTGGCTCCTCGAACTTATTATTGAATGTTTCTATAGAGAAACGTTACATACACAAGCGCGCATATACACACACACAGGTGATCACAAGGTGTTCAAATAAAGACGGACTCAGGTGTTTTCAGACACATTGACTGGGGCTGTGGTTGACACTGAACTCATCTTGAATTAGTCTTTACCGTATACATTTTAAGAATATCACAACTGTTGTGTATTCATATGCTGTTTGTTGCTGTTGTATTTTTCTCCCTGTTTTGTTTGCATGTTTGTTTGTTTGTGCTTTATTTACAGGTGGATTCTTCATGTCTCTTGTTCTCTTCTTTTTCTGTTTACTTTCTCCCCCACTCTTCTTTCTTTACCCTTCCCTTTCAATCAAATCAACCAAAAAAATATTCTAATAAAGATTTTTAAAGTTATATTTAAACATAAGTCAGGTGGAGCATTATAGCAGTGGCTGTAACGTCTCACCTGGAACAGCAACACTGTTGGGCTTGTTCCTGGCACTCAGACATTATTCTGTTTGCTCTACAGCTGGACAGGACATGAGGTAAAAAAAAAAAAAGGGTGAGTGTAAGTAAACTAAAAAAGTAAGCAATGAAGGCTGAGGAAACATTTCAACGGTTAGATTTAGGTGTTTCTGAGCAAAGACATTTTTACGGCAGTGATTTAAAATGGACACTAGGGGGTGCAAAAAACAAGCAAAACTGCATAGAATGCCTTTAATCATCTCCAATACTTTTGGGAAAATATTCTGTGGACTGACGAGACAGAAGTAGAACTTTCTGGAAGGTGTGTATCCTGTTCCATCTGGAGTAAATCAAACACTGTATTTCAGAAAAACGTCACCAGTCAGACATGATGGTAGTAGTGTGATGGTTCTTCAGGACTTGCTTTAATTGATGGAACCATGAATTCTGCTATTTACCTGAAAACCCTGAAGGTCTGATCTTTGGTTCATGATGGAGAACTCTTGAATGTGGCTGAATTTGAACAATTCTGCAAAGAAGAGTGGGACGGACACATTTCCGTCCACAGAGGTTCATTACCACTCTGAATGTCACAAAGAGTAATAAGTTTAGGAGTTAATTACTTTTACACATAAGTTTGGGTTAGTTGAAATAATTTTCTTCCCTTAATAAAGGAAATGATCATTTGGAAAACTACCTATACCTTTACTCTGGTTATCACTCAGTGCGTTTACATGCAGATCTAAGTCGAGCTAGTTCGGTCTAGGTCGATCTTATGTTAATAAACTGGGAGCCTTTATCCTAGTTTACACGTCTGTTAGAAAACCGAACTCTTAAATGAAGTTCGCTCCACTCCGCTACGATAGGGGGCGACATGCGCCCTTTCCTGTCGGTCTTCTGCCGGTTGTTTTCTTAGCGTTTAAAAACTCTTGTTCTAAACGCTTCTATCGGTCACAAATTTGATCGGGCGTCTTCGTGTACCAAGCGCTGACAAGCTGTCCGTTTGTTTTTGCTGCTATCGTCTTTTACCGCTGCTGATTTGTTTGTATTCCCACTTCCGCGGTGTCGTCACTCCCGGAGGTGGAGCGCCCAGACAGCATTAGCTCGGCTAAGCTGTTTACATGGAGGAGGAAGTCGAGCTACGACCGCATTATCTGGGTGCTTTAGCTCGATTAGATCCAGTTCGACTTCAGCCGAACTAACGTGTTTACATGCAGTTTTAAAAACCGACTTGAGTCGATTTAAGGCAATAATTCGGTTTTCTAGACTGCATGTAAACGCACTGAGTGTAGTAGCCTACATTAACCTGCAGTGGCCTAAATGCCTAAAGCTTAATTTTGTTAGCACTTTGCTAATAAAACAACACAAAATCTTAACTGAGGTTATTTGCCTGAGTTAAAACACACCTTTCCTCTTAGGGCTGATGACAGGGCCTGGTGGCGGGCCAAAGCCTCTCTGGTTGTCTTCACCCCGTTTCTGTCCTGACATCGTGGACATATGGGGGGACGTTTTAATCTATTGGCTTTTATCCAACAATCTATCACCTTTACCCAAGAAGAACTATATTAAACTGGAAAATAAGTTTATAAAGTTTTTTGTCTACATCAGACATCAGATTTAGACCTGCAATAACAACCAGAACTTGTTTAGTTCACGAGTGCAAAAGTTAGATTTGAGACGTTATGGGCTATTTTGTCAGTCTGTCTCGTTAGAACTTCAGCACGTTGTCTACAAAGTGAAGACAGCCTCAGAAATGATTAATTAGAGTCCTTGAACTTGGACAGTGATCATGCAAACAGATCTTTCCTTTCTCTCAATGCCATGTTTTCTCACGCTTGTGGCGAGGAAGCATCAACACGCGAAATCTGGCTCGGCGTCCTCAAAAACTGTCACCCTGAATATGTGTTGCGATGCAGACTGCAAAAACAGCATCTGGTGTAGGGATTTATGCAACACATATTGTTCAAAATCAGCTAACGTTGGGGGATTAGTACCTTTGCTAAGATTTTGCTTGTGTGCAGCCTTTTCACCTTTTGTGTTGCAGCTGATTAAACCAGGATAATAATAGAAGCAAGAAGTGGAAGAAGCAACCCCCACCCCATAAGCCCCAGACACAGTCTCTCTTACACTTTGAGGGGCTGTCGCTTTGAATCGGCAGAAGGCAGCCAGGCTGAAGGTTTCCCACTGACTGGAGAGGAGTCGTTGGCCAGGCTTTCCTTGTCACTGGAAGTTAAGGCAGTCACTGATCCTAATGCTTACACTGTTGTTGCAGCATTCCAATTTTTAATCACTGCATGACTTGTCAGACTTAATGAGGGCAGTCGGCTAAGAATTATCAACAGACCAATAACGAGGACCTTGCATGCTGACGATGACTCCTCGTTTCCAACAACACAGATGATTATGAACATTATAACCATCCTATGCACTTGCAACTTTCTACATCAATGTCAAACAAACTCAAGCCGGATGATCTTTTCATTTTTTGTCAAAATCTACTTCAGGTTTAAATGGGACGTTCGTATCGTGAATGTCTGCTGAACGTTTGTGTGCAGACATCGCCGTGTATCCATGTAAAGAACTCACCATCCAGGGCTGGCGTGTGTTCTGCAAACCTCTATAATCCTCTGTGTGCACACAGGTCAAGAGGTAAGCAGGCTGTGGAAGCTCCAGCTTTACCTTTTCACCAAGTTCAGGAAGACCATCAGTGACAGGGATCCGCGTGATCAGAGCAGAGTAAAATTATATCTTTAATAGAAGCATAAACACACAATAAAACAACATGTGCATTGAAATGCAGGAAAGTCAAAAGACTTTAACTCACACCTCAATGAGCCAGAACTTTGTTGAATACTAGAAAGAGAACTGGCTTTTATTATTTCCATATTGTAATGCAAGGTTATGTCTTCCTCCCCAGGCACTGACTGTACATCCAAGGTGGAAGTTGGATTTCATCCCGGAGTGCCTTAAAGTGGATTTTTTTCCCCTCCTGGATGCTGACAATGCAAGTAGACCCAGCAGGAGGCCTTTAGTCGACACAGGTTCTTAACATCGGTTTGGTCTATAAGAGCCTTAAGACAGAATCTGGCTCTGAAAGGATGGAAGCCAGAGCTCCTGCATCAGGAAGAGGGCTGTGGGTTTCACAGATGAATAATAAAGTGCCGTTTTTCCTCACTCAAAGGACGTTTATCGCAATTTATTCCAGGTTTTTTCCTCATTTTTTGGATAGTGGATATGTTTTTTGATGTAAAAAATATTTTAACTAAAATTTTGACCAACAATAAACTTATCTATGAAATGTTAGAATATTTAATTTCAAACTGATTTTCTGCAGCATTTCTGCAGAATTGACTTAAAAAAGCAACATGAAACTAAGTGAGATTAACGTATATGCATCTATAAAAAACTTTGTTTCAAATGACATACATTTTCTGCCAGAAATATAATAGTGATAAACTGATAAAAAGTGTCCAACGCTGCATTAGATCTGCTCACTAGCTGCTATTTGTTCTAGCTAATTGCAATTAATGAAATCAATGAAAATAATCTTTTAAAGTGAAACTTTACAAATATTTGCCATTTCGGGAGAGCCAGTAGAGGTTAAAGGTTAGCTACAGGAGCCGGTGTCTTTCATTAATAAACTAAACTCATCAAGGAGGACAGGGAGGCATCCTAGCTCTATATTACAACATATTTCCTTCCTTTGTGTGATTCCATCCTCACATCTCCAAGAGCTACAGGGGAATTTCTCTCAGAAGCTGCCCCTTCAGCTCAATTCCTCCCCACATTTCCGAAAGCTTTTCATTCGTATCCCCTGGAAACCGCTCCACATTCTTTAAACTCTCCTTTAAGGGGGGAGAAAAAGGGAAGAAGAAGAAGAGGAGGGGAGAAAGAAACTGCCCTTACATGTTTTGTGATGCCCTTTGATCACACGTTTATCTTTAAAACAGATGGCTGACCACCTTCCTGTTTATATCACTACACACTTATCTGAAAGGGTTCTCAAGAAATTGGGTTTAGCATCTCTTGACTCCCAAATGGCAGAAATAAAAGATCTATTCTCACTAAAAGAAAAGCTCAACACCTGTCCCCTGTAGTGTCAGCAGTCAGAGGCTTTTACTTTTCATCCTAAGTCCATTTTTAGTCCAAATAAAAGATTATCTACCCACATGATTACTGCTCATTTAGTGTTTCTACAGCCCAGAGTACCTTGAAGAAGCTTTTTTCTGTGGTCATTTATTTTTTCTAAAGTGCGTTGGCTTTTACCAGCAGAACCAGAACCCAGCTAGCGATGCACGTTTTGACCGTGTCAGCATTTTATTTAACAATCTTCCACTCATTTCATGCATTCTTTATTTTTGCTGTTAATTAGAAATACATTTTATTTAAATAATAACAGCTCACCTTAGACATGTATTTCTTTCTCTCTCTCTTTAACTCCTGGAGATTGACACCACACTTGCTAACAACAGGTTAGCAACCCCTCATTAGTCGATGAGCCGGACGCATTTACGAGGTCATTTTAGAGGGACGGGAGGTGATGATGATGATGAATGGTAGCAGACTTCTTGCCCAGACGCCCTTTTCCCATGTCGCCGTGCGGTTGCCATGGTGGACACAAGGGCAATTTAAGCGTCACAGTATCCTCCAGGGGGGCGCCCTCTCGGGTAAGTGGCTTTGCGAGGGAAAGCTGACGCCTGCCACCGCCGTCAAGGTTGTTGTCACAGGCGGCTCTTTAAGCGCCGATGTTAAGAGATGAAAAGTTGCCCGCAAAAGAGTGACGGCAAGAACGAGAATTACGAGGAGATAGGCACCGGGAAATGAGTTCTCAGAATGTTGCTTACACGGGAACATGCAGGAATATTACCTAATCAGTCAAATCCTCCCAAGCTGACACCTCTTGTGAGACACCCGATGGTGCCCCCACTGAACCCCCGTGCCCCCCCTTACCCACCCGTGGCTCAGCCCTGAGGGAGCCCCCAAGAGAGGATCCGAGATTTGGAGGTTCTTCTTGACAGACATTCTCAAAATTACTCTAATGGTTTTGCATACAGTGCACTTTACCCTCAATTAAAAGTGTACCAGCGAAGCTGCGTATTTGCATTTCATAACAATGTGTGTGTTAAACTGAAGGTGATCTTAATAGGATTTTCTGCCGTTGGGAACCAGAGATTAGGAGCTTTATATTGCGAGGCGTATGCACCGGTACAGGGGACGGTTTTAATCCCGGCTGGATTAAAAAAACGCCAGACTGAAAAGTTAAACATCACAAAGAGGTGCCCATTACCTCGTCGGTTTAGAGGTGTGAGTTAGCACATTACGAGCTGCAGCCGTTCCCCCTCCATCCGACGAGAGCCTAATCCACCATCAACACTGAGCAACTTGAATTTGTCACATTTCTCCTTGTTACACCTCTGACTGTGCAACTTTTACCGTTTCTCATTAGTCTCCATGTTTATAAAAGTTATCTGGATCTATGCTTTCAGTTAACGTCATGCAGGATTTCCATTCGCACAATATATGCACGCAAATGATATGTTAATGACTGACCAGGAAACATAAAAGGATAGCACCAGGATGTGGTCTACCTACAGCTGTTAAATATATAATCCATCTGTAATCAAATTTGACACTTAATCAAGTGAGGCATTTGTAATGCAGACGTTTGGACAGACATAACTAACTCCATCAGCGTTTGCATAATCAATGTGTGATTTTAATGATGTTTCCATTAAGCATCCCCGCTCACCTTACAAATGATTTGAGGTGTCTGCTGTTTATTTGTTTTTTCAAGAGGGTGGTGGGGGGGGGGGTACAGTAGATTGTTGCTAGGAGCAATAATTATGACGAGGAGCGGAGGAGAGGAGGTCAGCAGAGAGGAAATTCGAAGGGGGAAAAATGTAATTACTAATAGATTGCTTGAATTAATTTTTTTCTAATGAAATTCAGTGGTTTTGCATGACAGCTGCCAGGACTGAAAAAAAGGCAGAGAGTGAAAGAGTCCTTTTGATGGCAGACAAAGGGGACTATCATTTACAGAGAGCGGTTTTCAGCCAACCAAGAGGGGAGAGGGTGCAAAT
This sequence comes from Callopanchax toddi, assembly GCA_006937965.1. Lineage (NCBI taxonomy): Eukaryota > Metazoa > Chordata > Actinopteri > Cyprinodontiformes > Nothobranchiidae > Callopanchax > Callopanchax toddi. Next base: position 1,867,359 of record SSNR01000081.1, read on the forward strand.
GACACGTCAACAAAACCGCAGAGAGCGTCCTGTATGGGCTCCTGACACTCACAAAGACCTGGGACATGTGTTCCATCTCTTCAGGATGAAAGCAAGAAGACCCAGCCTGCAAAGTGCCAATTGTTCCTCTAATGTCTGCGTCTGAGAGCGGACCGCTAAAAACAAACACGACCCGTGTGTATTTATGGGTAAACTTGTGCACATGCTCATCATCTGATGTAAATAAGTATTAAACTGTAGATTGTGTAGATACAAAAATAAAGGATGAATCCTAAAAAAAACAAAGGTTCAACAATCATTTTCAGTGTTGAAATAACTAAAAAGGTGTGTGCTGGAAAGCTAAGAAGTTTCAACTAAGATGCTCCACTTTGCTACTAAATACATTGAACAATAAGAAAAAAAACATTTGTGCAAGCAATTTTTTTTATAAACTACCAAAATTGGCTAAATCAAAGAAAAAATGATTTTTTTAATTAACTGATTTGCCAAACATTGCTTATAAAAGCTTTGATATGTAGAAAAGTCAGCTTTCTGGTGCAAAATGAAGTTCTAATCGCATCAAAATGATCTAAAGCATGGAATTTGCTTTTATTGTAAGTAAATGATATTGGCTCTCTGAAGGACTAGTACCATAGTTTTACAAGCAAATAATTACCTACAGTGACATTTAACATTATTGTATCTTGAAAATACATTTACTGCAGCATTAAAATGTTTAATGTTAATAAATTAGTAACTTTTCTAAAATATTGCTGGAAATTAGTCCAGCGTTTTAAAAAAACTAATGGTGTTTAAACCAGTAATGTTCCTCCACATAGTTAAATAAATGTGCTCTAACTAAAGAGGAAAACAGAGATGACTGCATTTAAAACCAACATATTAGAGCAGCGTAGCCATAACAACGCAATATTGTTGGGGTGCAAGCACACTGATTGGGTCAATGAGAAGAAATAAAGCAAATATATAAAGATTGATATCATAGGTTCAAATGGTTTTTTGAGGAAATGTATTCAATTTAGTCACATGACATGAATTTGAGTAAACAGTCGGAGTTCTAAACTACACTGTAAGAAGTTTAATCAAATGTTTGTTGAGTTGTTTGAACCTCCAACAATATGGCCGACGTCCCAACTATACATTGCTGTCAGCCTTAAACAATTTTCTGTATTCATCAATAACTCAAATAGTTTTTTAAACTTCATACTTTAATATTTATAATTTCTAACTCTCTGTAAGCTGTAAATGATCATTTTCCTAAATGGAGCACCTTTCTTTATTGCTCATTTCAATGTATTTCAAACACCCATTGGTAACCATTCACTTCCACATCAAAGTAATGAATTTTTCTGTAAAAACTTTGGTTTAAAGCACAAAATTTGGTCTAACATAATCTTTTTGTTTGAAATGCTGACAAACCAGTCTGTGGCATTTTGAAACCCCTAAATTCCAAGAGTTGACGTTGCATCTTGTGTTTCTTCTACAGATTAAACCCTCAGATTATCCACAGATTCCTTCCCGACACGGATCACAGACTATTACGTTCTCCCTCTTCCGGATGGATGTTCCCGCATCTGCCCGAGTCGGAGCAGTGCCACAAAAGGTTGGCCAATTTAATTACATGCTCATGCATTTGTCCCCTCCTCTCAAGACCTAACACCTAATCATGATACTGGATGTGCGTCTTCATTTCCACAGTGTCTCTCCTGCTTTCCAGGAGGGTCGAGGGTTTCACCGGTTAACTGCTTTGACGAGGTGCCCTGTATCGCCTCTAGCCTCGGAGAAAGAACCCTTCGCCCCGCCTCAGCGTCAAACTTTAACCTTTCTCAACTTTAATTACACTAAGTAAGTTCGGAGCGTGCCGCGGTGCTGTCTGCCCGACTCAGCTCCGTCCGTGAGCTGATGGGAAGCCTGCATGGGTGCAGCGGCCCCCGCTGCCTCTGACACGCTGATGCTACACGGCTCTGACGCTCATGTTGACGCTGACGCTGACTTTGGCCTCGTTCTGACCATGAAAACACAAACACACACACAGAAAGCCACCTTAAATGTCCTCAAAAGCTCTCTGGTCAACTTAGCCATAAACACCTTAATGTACACCAACATGAACCTGTCTTTAATGCTAAAACATGAAGTTACATCAGTTACAATCAAGTGATCGAGACCAGAAAATAGATGAGGATATTCCTTCATCATAGCTCTTATGACCTTTTTATAGAATATCTGCACCAAAAGCACCATTTGGGACCCAGTGTGTGTGTGTGTGTGTGTGTGCATGAGAGAGAGGAAGGCTTTGAGTGTGTTTGCTCATCACTCATTCCTCTGCAGGGGTGAAATGGCTGTTTTTTCCTGTTATGGTATCAAAACTTTGGTAATAAAACAGATTGTTTTTGGGGAAGTGTGTTTGCCTGTTCAAGATGGCGTGTAATTTATCGGATTGGTTTTATATTTCATTCAGTGTTTTGTCTTGTTTTTGTATAGTTGAGAGTGCAAGCTGGAGGAAACGATTGTCTCCACATGACGACATTTCTCAGGAACTACCCGAAACGTCTCGGTGAAGCTCGAGGTTTCTCTCCTAATATTCAAATAAGCTTTGGTTGTTTTGACGCTCTCTTACATAAAGGGTTAGCAGCTGCTTTACACCTGACTGTGACAGCACTGAGTCCTGACACGGTGTTGTGTCACATTGTTTCACACCACAAACAATAGATCACTTGTTTTCTGCATGTTTGTAACTGTTGATTACTGTTACAGTTCACTGAAAATGCACCCAAACTACTGCCTTGTGTATAATATATATCAGAACATTTAGTCAAAATAACATTTTTGAACAGAATCGTTTGCACCATTGTGAAAAAGCTGACCCAAGACTGCATGTATGGATGCATTTTCTGTAGACTTTGGGTTTTAGTGCAGCCACAGATTGCAGTAAGTAAATTAAGAAGTCTTAAAATAGAAAATCCAGAGACAGATACTCCTGAGGATGCTCGTCTTTCACTTTTTCATAAATCTATATCCAGGTTTTGAAAGTCAATGCTGGGACTTCAAAACTGTGTTTGTCCATCCATCTTCTACCTGCTTCTCCTGATCAGGGTTGCAGGGTCTCCAGCGGTCACTGGGTCAGTGGAGGGTTCGGGTCTGGACAGGTCACCCTTCCACTACAGCAGGGCTGGACTGAGAACAAACAATGGCCCTGGAATTTTTGGCCATAGCAGCCCAGCAGTTCATCATGACTGTGCCCCCTCCCCCTGGACCTGGCTCGCGCAACCATGACTACGATTTAGTCGAGGAACCTGGAACCCTTTCTGGATGGGAGGCTAGCACTGCACCCACATGCTCCCTCCCCTGGATCGTCAGTGTGCAACTACAACGTAAACTTGTAACCTGCAGCTCTGGATTTGCAGTGCAGTTCGGATAGGACCAGCATTGGGTCCGGATCTGGACCACGGTCTGCTTCGCAGTTTAAACCACGACGTAACACACCAGCACTGCCGGGTGGTCCAGATGGCCAGTCCATGCCTGCACTAGTATTAGTTCAATGTGAAGGTAACTTCTTGATGTTACCCAAAATGTGGCTCAGGGGAAATGTTGGTATCTTACCTGCTGTAGACAGATCTTTGAATGACTTCTGTTGGACTCAGACTGGTGGACACTCAAGTGGTCCAGACCTTCCTGACAAAAGGGAACCATCTGGTGCAAAATGAATGCAAACCAGCAATGTACGTTGTAGCAGTTCACGCAAATGCTGTTTATTGATATTTACACCACTTTACTTTCCATCAGATCCTGTGTTGTTTTTCAGTATGTTTCCCATGGATGTAAGGTGCTATAGATAATTTGCAAAACAAATTAGCTTAAAACGTTTTTTTTTTTTCATGCCTCTTAACAATGTTCTAACATATAAATGTATTGTGGCGATGTAAAAAAAATGAAATAAATCAATAAGGTGGTTCCCTTGCAGTTCTCTTAAAATCTCAGCTAATCAAACGTTTTGGACCAAAAGCAACTATTGGACAATCCGGCTGTCTGTCTTGCCAAAGCGCCGCACTTCCTCACTGCTTGGATCCTCCATAAATGCGTGCTGGAGCATTTTTCAGCAGAATATCCCGGAACTGAGAGAAGGACAGAAACAGCCGGCTGTTAGCGCTTCAATTTTAGGAAAAAATACCCGAGTCCCAAAAAGAAAAACACCTTTTCAGAAAGCAGAAAACAAAAACTGTTTGGACGTAGAAAGAGGAAAAACCTGGGTGAACATTAGCATAGCATTTCAATGACTGGTGTTTTGTACTCTCTTGTTACTGTGGAAATGTGTGGTCCCATGTCCGGGGGAGGCGCGGCATAGGAATTAAAGCTGTCAGGAGGGGTGAGAGCTCTGAGACGTGTTTGTGTAAAATAGCTAGCAACACGTAGCTTGTTTGAAGATTAACTATAGCAGATTTAAAGTGCCCATGGCACGATATTTAAATCAATTTATATTAAACAGATTTAATCTTTGATGCCTTCTAGATTAGCGTTGCACCCATTATGACTCAAAATACGCTGTAATTATTTCCTAACAAGCAACTCAGAGATCAGAAAAATGCGCCGCCTTCCAGTTCTGCTGGGTTTCTCCTTATTTGGCAGCCTGACACTTCGGCTACAGTAGGGGGCAGTGCTGTCGCGTGAAAGTGAAACGAAAGTGAAACAAAACGCTCGCTAAAAGAAAAGAGAAACACGAGAGGATAACTCTGTGCCTGTGCTACACGGTCTATGGTCAATGGCGGCAGCACTGGCACTCTCCTCGCTCCAGGTGTCATGAACGTGCATGTGGGCGGAGAATTAGACCATATAAGCAAGTCTGGATCACTATGACCTCATAGCGGGCTGGAGTGAAAAAAACGGTTTGAAATCTACTGGCGGAGGAGGTCTGAAATCTTGAAAATCCTCACTAGCTGTACTAGGAGACAGATAGATGCCGTTTTTTGCACTTTCTGGCAGGTTTAAGGTGAGAACTCAACGTTGCAACATGATAGATAAGTCAGAAAACATGGAAAACAATGACATGGGCACTTTAATAATGAACATCAGTCTAACAGTGAAAAACCATAAACATCTAGGTAAGGCAACTACAGTGTTATAAAACGGTGTTCACGTGAACTTCTAAGACAGTTTTGTTTGTGTGACAAAGGGCTCTGTGTTTCTCTGTGGGAGGCCTTAATGAAGGGGGAGCTAAAACAGAATGTTTCCTCCTAATTCTAACAGCTGCTTGTGATGATCTGCTTCTGTTTCTAAAACTGCCAAATCATCACATGACTCTTAACACACTGTCCTCAGCTGGTGACCAGTAGGAAATGACAGCTGACCTGAACCAGTGAAACAGCTGTAAAACAACAAAACACAATGCAATAAAAACCTGAGTAAAATAAGGGACTATATCTAAAAATCCTGCAGTCACTTCACATTTGGGCCTTATTTTTAACATGTTGAGTGCTTGACTCAGACAGTTTGATCGATTCACAGGTAGTCGATTGCGCCACTCACATGTGCACCCTTATGATAATGGGCCCTTTTAGAGTCATCTAATTCTGATGATGAATTGGACTTTCATGGCAAACCAAAAAGGAGTTACTGTGGTAACCGCATGGCCTGTCAATCACTCGCAATCAGCCTTTTTTCTCTGTTCATTGCTTGATGCGTCAAGATTGGGACCTTCTCGGCGGGGGGCTTGAAAACACTCAGAGGAAATGAAGAACCGTGTGGAAGTTCTACGTCTGATGTTTGGAAACTTTGCAGAATGTGACCCTTTAACTATGGCTTAGAGTGGCTGAAAATTTGACTTTGTAGCGACATGGAGGCACCTCAACTATAGGGACACGCGCATAAAGACCTTTTCCTTACAGCGATTACAAATAATCTTCCAGAAAAACACATGACTCTGCATAAATCTCCTTAAGTCTCCCCATTAACTACACAAACAACACGTTTCAGACCAGTGAGGCTTCTAAATAAAACACCAAATTAGGAGCAAAGTCATTTAAATGTTAATGTTTTGCATACATAAAATGCACGCCATGGATGTATTAGTAGGTAATGACACAGTATTTAATGCAAAATCATTTTAAAGAATGAGAGCAACATTAACCAATATGTTTACATCTGATCGATCACATGGAGATTTGTCTTTAAGTGGTTTTCATTTCAATTAGGTTTACCGGAGCACGTTGGCAGCAGTTAAACATTTAGAAGAAGTGCAACTAATTCGCTGGGCAGGCCTATGAACTGTGGCATTACCTCCTTGAAGAAAAGGGGAAAAGCCATATAACAGAAGCACATGGGCTCTAAAGGTCTTAATTCCCCATTAGTTCCTTATTCTCTTCAGGGACAAAGACGGGGGCCTTTCAGTCTTGTGTTCCCTTGCATACCAAAGTCATTCAACAGAGGAGACCTTTACCAAGAGCAATGCTCTATTCAAGCCATGTTAATTACAATTTTAAACCATTATTTGTTTCAACACCTGGTTAACCTATTCAGACCTGTTTAAATCCTCTTTATTATCCCAGGTGTGATGGGAAGGCACTGAGGAGTGAAAGGTTCCTCTGTGTACCAGGAACATAATCAACCAGGCACTATAGAGGTGAATAGCTTTTGGGATAAGATCAGATGTTACACACTCCAGTCCTTAAATAAAATGGTGCTAGGTGGATTAGGTCTGAAAAGAGGATTTTGTCAAGGATGTGTCCTCAACTTTTCCTTTTTGGTGGCGAAGCATCATGAATGGCGCGCGGCTTCTTCAGCAGCTGTATTAGGACTCGACAACTCAATGGCGGGCTTAAAAGCAATTGGCTTTGTTGTGCATTTCTGTGCATATATTTGTGTTGCGGTTGGAGGCTTTGAGACCGAGAGGCCACGCTGCGTCACGAAGATGGATGGAGTTTCCATTAGAGGACGTGGACACGGAACCTTCTCATCCGCTAAGCTTCTTTTCTTTCTCCAGCTACTTTGAAGTTGCGGTTAGTGGAGGACGCCGCGGTCCTCTGTCCGTTATGTTGACATTAACGAGGCTTTACACGAGAACTTGACCCCCGCGGTGCCTTTGTTGTCATGGCCACTCATTTCTTACCTGTCTTAGGTACTTGTTCGAGGATGATCCCATTTCAATAGGAAATATCAACAGAGTGGCATAATAGGACAACATAATGGAAGATGAGAGGAAACACATAAATAAAAAGGAATATTACACCATTATGAGGGCTTTTTCCCCACCCTGACTTCTCTTCAAGGCTTTTCTAATTTGGCCCATCACCTACAGCCACAATGGCTAGGGGTTGTTTGTATACGCCTCCCGCTGCGTGGTTCAAATATAGTGCAGACTTCAATATAGAAAAGGATAGCCACCCCAAAGTTCTGATTAACGAATTAACACCCTCTAATAGCCCTTCACCATCCTCCTTTAAATGGATTAAGACTCCTCTCTAACACTTTCTTTTGCACAAAATTTAATTAAGATTTAGATTTGGTTTGAACATGCCAGAACAGATTCACACTGCATTCATGATGTACTTCAATTAAGGAGTAAAGCATCTTAAGCTGCTTCACCAGTAATTAGACTATCTCCTTTTTTTTAAATGGTATCTAATTATGCATTATCCCCATGTAATTTAATTTCTTTGCGAGTTGCGGCGTGGATACATGGGACCGCTTATTAACATTTTAAAGGTCACATGACGGCAATTTTAGGTTTGTATGGAGTGCTGGAATTATGAATAGAAGATATTAATAGGTTTATTTAGTAAATAACTAAGCAAATAAAACATTTAAATGATCATTGTTGAAACGTTAAGATAAACTAATATCGTACCTGTACCTCAGCTTGACAAAATAAAGTGCAGATCTGATCAGATTGACAAGCTAATGGTTAGTCTGAACGAGGGAAAGGTAGATGTTACTTCATCCTAAACAACTCAGATCTCAAACATTTCATTTTGGGTTGTGCTAACATTAATTAAACTTTAAATCACAATAAATTTAGCCTTACACAGTTTCATTAAAGTAAAATAAGTAGTAAATAGCATTTTAACAGCTACATTTAGCTTTGTGCCACCCCATTTAGCCATTATTACATTTACAATCTGCAACATTAAACAGCCACATTAAGCCATCTTAGCTTGTTCACATCTACAGTTTGTGTCATTTAGCATTTTAACATCTATATTTTGTCTATTTTTAACTGTTACAACCGGCCAAATTTAACATTGTAACAGCGACATTTAGCTTTTGAACGTCTAAAATCTGCCACATGTAGTATCTGAACAACTTACCTGTAAAATTGGACAAATTTATCATTTTAACAGCCACGTTTAGCCATCCCAAGTATTTTACCATCTACAGTTTGCCACATAAAGATTTTTAACAGCCATGTTTAGCTATTTTTAGCATTTTGACTTCTCCCATGTTAACAGCCACATTTTGCCACATTTAGCTCCTAATAACAAAATGAGATGTAAAATTTTTAAGGTCACTTTTCCTCAACATTTACTTAGTGGTGTCCAAAGTCGGTCCTCAGGGGCCAGTATCCAGCATGTTTTAGTTCCTTCCTTGCTCCAACACACCTGAATCAATGGTTGAATCACCTGTTCTGCAGGTAATCAAGCTCTGCAGAGGGTCTTTAATCAGCGTCTAACTGAAATCAGGTGTGTTGAAGAAGAGAAACCTCTAAAACATGCTGGATACCAGCCCTCCAGGATCAGGACTGGACACCATTCTAATCATATATAATGTTAAAGTGTGATACATTTTTTAAACTACATGCTTGTTATACAACATTTATCAGTTTGGAACTAAATATTTAGTTCACACTGTTGGAATGTAATGGAAGTATCCTGCTGTTATGACTGCAGCATTCCAGCCAGCTGGGCTATGGCTAGCTGCTGCTGCCGTTTAGCATGCTAATAATCAAACAATCATATGTTAATTAGCATAAAAGAGGAAACTGATAATGAAGTGAATGTTTCTAAATATTTATTCACAAAAACCAAAGAGGTTTTTAGATGTGTGTTGTTTAGAATCGGCCCACTTTAGCTTTATAACTTTTTGAATTCTAGCCGTTAGCTTGTCAGTCCTGCTGGAATTAAACTATATTTCTCCAAACTGAGGCTGTTCAAAGAGCTACACAACCCGTTACATATTATTTCATTTCAAAATACCCGAACTATCACTTTAAATCCTTGAGCGTGTGAGTTGACAAGCTCTCAGTTAGCATCCACCCAACCATTACTCACACAAACATACATACACGATGGGCTGCCAAACCATTTTCTCTCTAGTCCTTTGGTGTGAGTTGACACGTGGCCTCCTGAGGTTGCTGCCTATGTATTTGTATAGTGATTTAAAACAACAGAGTGTCCTGCCCAGTGTTAATTTACTCAAAGCAGCAGGGGTCCATGGTTTGGCCACTGACCATTACACAGTAGGACAGGGGTGTCCAGCTGACTGTCCTTTTAATCGACAGCAGCGGGCCGAAGGAATTTAACAGCATGTGACTCGCTGTTTTTTTCCCCTCAGCAAATAACGTTTATGGAAGATTTACGAGTCACCGGAAATGTCTGCGCCTTCGGTTCATTCAATTAGCGGCAGCGAGTGTCTTGGTTAAAGGAGGTGACGAGACAATTGAAGGAGTCATCTAATTATTTTATCCCAGCACTACATAAAACCTCACCAACGCTGGCGTCCCTGGACATGGCTTGATAATGTGGGGTAAATGGGTTAAACCGGCGGGGGTGATAGAATGTGAGCCTCTCCTGGAGATATTCCCCAACATCCAGCTTCTTTAAAGTGGATCAAGGACCTGCAGGAATAAAATGTCATTAGATTGAATATATACGCAGCATAAGGTAAATCAGATCACTGATATAAATGAACATTTATGATAAGATCGTATCTTGTAAAGTCAAACGCAGCACAGGTATCCCTCACTTTAAAAGAAAACGGAGGCGTTTGATTGGGAAGTCATGTGAACGGTAGCAGGAAGCCACAAGCTGATGTCTGTCCCACAGCCAGGTCTTTCTCCTTGTTTGTAAATTAGCTGTGAGTAATGAATTCTGGGAAACCGTCCTGCTGTAGGGTTGCTCCCCTTGCTACCTCGCTCCCCCGTTGGCGTTGCCTTCCCAAATCTGTCCTGATGTTTCTAGTCTGTCAGGAGCCGCCCTGGGGGTGTGCAGCGTGATGGCCCGCCCGGCAGCCTGTCCCCCTTCCTGTTCTCTGGGCTCAAGCTAGCTGAACCGTGTAAGCCCCTGCCATCGCGAAACAGGAGTGACCCCAAATGGGATTGACATATCACAGACGCTAGGCCACCAGTTTTTACTGGTGGTCAGGGATCTGACAGCATTAATGTGAATATATTGAAAATGTGAGGCTTTATAGTGATAATCAGACCAGAAATCTAACTTTTAAGGTTATAACAAACATTTGTCTAAAGAAAACACTTTTAAAATTCATCTTAATATGAATCCAAAGATGTTTCTGTCCCCCCCATTCCCTCTGTGAAGCTACATGCATCTGAGAGGGATAAAAGCCTCAGCCATGGCTACCCCATGGGTCCCCAAGTGCACATTAGAGAGCCTGGGGGGTCCCTAAGTGTCACCCATGAAATCAGGATGTTAGGGTATGAAAAATAGGGGAGGGACCGCAAGTAATTCTCATTATTGTTAAATGTTGGTCGTCTCTGATGTTGACTTTGCCTTAGTGTGGCACCGCTGCCAAGAAACAACACGGCTACAACTCCCACAGACTGCTTTCAAAGCCACGGATACTGAGGGGAAAATCTCCTTAAGTCTGTGTTTGACCCTAAATTAATTACAACAAAATCTGACCGTCAAGCGTTTTTCACTTCTCTTTGGCGTGAAAAAAAAACACCCAGATTAACTCTCGTGAAAGATGAGTAATTTCATGGTGATTAATGCTAAATGTTCTGATTCGGTTTCTAAAGGCTAAAAGCTATTTGTCTGCAATTAATGTAAAGGAGGAACTGCAGGGCATCTGTCGTTTTCCTCCGTGACCCTCCAAAAGCCACTCTGCAGCTTTGACTGGCAGAGAGAAAAGAACTTCTCAATGGCAGCTTTTGACGTCCATAATGGCTTAATGTCTGCGTTTGACAGAGATATCGGGGGAAGACGAGTGACTCTTTGCGTGTTGATGTGGCCCAGAAGCTTTTTCTGTCACAGCTGATGACAGCAACTTTCTCCATGCAGATTAAATTGGTGTTTACAGATTTGCCCTGGGTGTACATTTTTCCTCCTGCTGGGATCCACTGGCTAATGATGAGTCGCAGATGAGACCGACGGTTCTCGACACTGATGCTTATGTCTCCATCACACAGAGCTTGCGAGTGGCTTACCACTCTGGCATGGTAAATGGTACGGCATTAGCAGCTATTTACATTTGCAGAGCGTGTGGCAGAGTGCCTGTCACACCGCACTCGCAGCCCGTCTGCCGGAGCTGCCTGGACGAGGAAGGCGAAGTTAAACATCATCAGCCTTGACTGTAAAGTCAAACCGGCGGTCCTCAGGCACCACAGTGGACACCAGCGCTCTCCCAGTGTGGTTGTGCTGCTGGGGTTGTTACAGCTGGTCAGTAAGAATGTGCTCAAAGTTTAAAGACACACTGGATTGTTTTCACAGATGCCTTTTCCCCCTTGAAGCTCCACTTCAGAGAGAAGTTTGGGTTTAATGCATGTGAATTTCTGAAAACTAAATAGAGACATTCTCACTGTACTGCAGGTTTCTGATGGATGCATGGATTTCTACATATGTTGTTTGTGGAGCAGAGGCAGGGTGATAAATGAGCTTATGGAATAATAGTCTCCCTGTACACAATGCTAAAGAGTGATTAGCTTCCACAGCCATTGTCTCAAAAGTGCTAAGTAAAATATTAAGTAGTGTGTTGAGAGCAATTTGCATTGATTAAACTTCAAGGTACAATTGTGGGGCAGAGTAGGCTGATTGCCTCAAGTGTTTGATGTAGAATATTTACTTTCAAGGGCACCTTGACAGTAAAAATTACCTGCTCTGGAAAAAACGGACGAATAGAACCATATGGACTCTTTAGACAAATCCTTTTATTTCTCCAGCTTATTTGTTTTTAATAAACATTGTTGAATTTTGTAGTTTCTTTGCAGATTAATTAAAATCGTTTGAAGTGGGGTTCTTTTGAATAACCACCGTTTGGAGAAGTGGTCTAATTCTGACCAGATTGATAGGCAAATGGCTAGTCCCTCAAAGGCTCCGCCCCCTTTTGGGTGAACATAAGGAGGTAAAAACTGCAGGTGAAAACCTGGAACTATCCGTGTCCTGTTTCAGTTCAGTCATCTCATTCTGTTATGTCCATTTATTGTCAGAGCGGATCGGCTGAAACCTCTGTGAGTTTGAGTGTAGCGTATGTGCGGCTCAAACGCAGCAGTAATTAGCGCTGAGCGTTCGCGTACACGCAGTTAATCTCGGAGCAGCCGTGCGGTTCTCGATGGAAGCGAGACCGCGGGACTACTCCGATAAGTAAGTAGTAAAAACTGACTTACTGGTAGGTTGAGGATGAAGCTCGGAAGCCTGGTAGGTTTGGATGAAGCTCGTAGCATGAATGAATGAATCGATGACTGAGCACAGGTGTGTGGGGTGAAGGGTCATTTATAGAGGAAGTGAAGCCAGAGGGATGATGGGAAATGGAGTCTTAGCGGGAGGAGCGGTCAGAAGGAGGGGAGCCCGTGACAGTACCCCCCCCTC
>SSNR01000081.1:1880114-1893827 GCA_006937965.1 Callopanchax toddi
GTGTGTGTGTGTGTGTGTGTGTGTGTGTGTGTGTGTGTGTGTGTGGTGGGGGTGAAGATTGTTTTCTCTCTAGTTGTATTTCTGGACTGGATGAGGTTTAGTAGAATAGGGACGCTGAGGCGGGACTAAACAACCTTACTTAACGTTCCAGTGTCACCTGTCAAACACAACAACAGCTGCTGCTGAATTGAAGGAATTGTGAATTTCTGTAAATGGTGTGAAAAATAGGGCTGCATGGTGGCGCAGTTGGTTAGCACTGTTGCCTCGCAGCAAGGAGGTCATGGGTTCGCGTCCCGGCTCTGCGGCCTCTCTGCGTGGAGTTTGCATGTTCTCCCCGTGCGTGCGTGGGTTTTCTCCGGGTACTCCGGTTTCCTCCCACAGTCCAAAGACATGACTGTCAGGCTAATTGGGCTAGTATATTGTCCTTAGGTGTGAGTGGGTGTCTGGTTGTTTGTCTCGTTCGTCTCTGTGTGGCCCTGCGATGGACTGGCGACCTGTCCAGGGTGTCCCCCGCCTCTCGCCCCCTGACCGCTGGAGATAGGCACCAGCTGCCCCGCGACCCTCTGTGGAGGAATAAGCAGCTACAGAAAATGGATGGATGGATGGATGGTGTGAAAAATAACCTATGGATATAAAATATTCTCAATCACTTAATATATTTTAAAAAGTATTAAATCAAGGTAAACAATAATTATGGAGTGGTGTCTGTGATCAAGCAGAACAATCAGGAATGCGATAAAGCATTTGTGTATTATTTTGTAAAAAGGGGGCAGAGACGATGAGACATTTTATTCTCTCTGTTTCTTTTCATTCATATATTGGTTTGTGTTTACGTATGAATTCTGTTTGGGGTTTTTTCTTCTGAAACAAAAAAGAAAATTTCAATTAAAAGTAAAAAATATATAGTTGACATACGGATCAAAATAATACATTTGGGACTTTGGATAAATAAAGCAGAGTGAATCCACTGGACTGAACAACTTGATTCTAGTTTATAAAAGTTAAAGCTGGTTTGAGCTGGTCAAATGGGGTTGATGTTAAGAACAGACCCCTGGGGGGAAAAGCTCACAGGAATCTGGTTCAGACATAAAGACATCAGGCTTTTTGGAGGTAAAAAGTTGAGTGTGTGTAATATGTATACAGGTCAGATGGTGAAACAAACGGATTTCAGGTTTTCTTTTAAATGTTTCTGACTTTTTTTTTGTCAGGGGTCTGAGATGGAGGTCCTGGAATGAAGCAGACTATTGCGGACTACCAACCCGTGGTGGAGTCAACTCGATTGACATGTGTCTGTTGGATGGAGGCTTGGAAAGGTATGGGCCGTGATTTTCACTCCAAAAGAGTCAGAACAAGGGTTTGATTCATCACCAGTGTTGGGAGTAACGCGTTATTAAGTAACGCGTTACAGTAACTACGTTACTATTGCGGTAACGAACACGGTAACGCGTTAGTCTCCCAAAATCAGGAACGCGTTCCTCGTTACTGGGCTTTTTTTAGGCTCGTTATTCGTTACTTTGCGTCAGGCGGGTCCAGCGCCAGCGGGAAGAAACGGAGGAGGCGTGTGACCTTATAATGGGGGGCAGCCGGTCGCGAGTCGCACCCCGTTCAGCTGTGAGAGCTCCTCCGTGAAACCGACTCCCGCTGGTGACGTCTGTTGGACCTAACAATGGTTCGATTGTCTGTCCGGCAGAATCTCCAGAGGCTGAGATCCCTCCTGTCCTGTCGAGGTGACAGAGGCGGCTGCGGGCTACAGCTCTGATGGTCCGGCTCAGGTGTGGATCAGCTTCACGCCCCGTTCTCCTCCGACCTCTGCACCTGTTCCGATCCCGCCGGATGGTGAGTGGACTCAGATAGGAGCGAGAGACCCAGAAACTGGGTCTTCACCTCAACACCGGGCCGATCTGGTTCATCTGCTCATCCTGGTCTGAGGTGGCCCGGGCCGGAACTCTAACCGCCCACGGTTCCCGGAGGCCGGAGTCACCTCCGCCTCATCTGGAGCTCTCCAATCGCTTCTCATCTTTATCAAGTTTCGAACTTTCCACCTGCTACAACGAGACGGCAGACCCGCCTGCAGCTGGTGGCGCTGAGCTGTGATCTGGACCTGGTCTCATCCTCCAGGCCCACGCTGCGCCATCCGAACACAGCAGGTGGCTCGTTAAAGTTGGAGTTTTAGCAGCTCATCCTGTATGTCGTTGTACGATTTTGGACCGTGAGAAGGTGAAACCACTGGATTTAACAAAAACTGAGATGAAAGAGTCAGAGTTCGTCGTTGCTTGTCGGTTTTTTGGACATAGCTGTGCTGCTGGTTCTGATAAATCGTGTCACTCTGTTCTGATAGCAGCCTGTGGTCAAAGCTGAGTGTAAACTAAGATCTCCTTCTGAGGAGACTGAACTCATCAGTCATGAGAAAACAGCAGCTCTACTGAATAAAGGTAGGATGGATCAACATTAAATATATAAGTTGGTTTGAGGACCATCCTGTTGTTTTGATTGAACGTTTTTGTTACAAAAATTTTAGTTTGATGCAACTTGAAATGAGTTAGGAGTGATAACAGTTGAAGTTCTGGTCTATTTGATACCAGGCTGTCAGAAAGAGAATAAAAAAGTAACTGATGTATTGATCGCCTCTGAAAGATCCACCAGTAATTTACATGAAGCCCTCAGCATCAATAAATCAGTCAATTTAGGTGCAATTTATAATATATAATTGTTTTAATTATAACATACTGTAGTTACTTTCCCTAGTAACTAGTTACTTTGAAAGTAACGAGTAACTTAAAGTAACTGAGTTACTTTGGAAAGAAGTAACTAGTAATGTAACTAAGTTACTATTTTAAAGTAACTTACCCAACACTGTTCATCACCAATAATAGCATTGCATAGCATAGCTGCTTTATTTATAAAGCACTTTAAAACAATACAAAGATTGACCAAAGTGCTGAACACTGAAATAAACATAAAACATACCCATACCAATAAAACAGTGAAATATAAGTGTCAGAACGGATCGGCTGAAACCTCTGTGAGTTTGAGTGTAGCGTGTGTGCGGCTCAAACGCGGCAGTAATTAGCGCTGAGCGTTCGCGTACACGCAGTTAATCTCGGAGCAGCCGTGCGGTTCTCGATGGAAGCGAGACCGCGGGACTACTCCGATAAGTAAGTAGTAAAACTGACTTACTAGTAGGTTGAGGATGAAGCTCGGAAGCCTGGTAGGTTTGGATGAAGCTCGTAGCATGAATGAATGAATCGATGACTGAGCACAGGTGTGTGGGGTGAAGGGTCATTTATAGAGGAAGTGAAGCCAGAGGGATGATGGGAAATGGAGTCTTAGCGGGAGGAGCGGTCAGAAGGAGGGGAAACCGTGACAGTACCCCCCCCCTCCAGGGGCGGCTCCAGAAGCCCTAGACTGACGGGCACGGAAGTCAGAGATGAGGGTCGGATCCAGAATGGAGCGAGCGGGTTCCCAGGAGCGTTCCTCAGGGCCGTAACCCTCCCAGTCCACGAGGTACTGCCACCCACGACCTCGACGACGGGCGTCCAGGATGCGCCGAACAGTGTAGACCCGGTCGCCGTCGACGAAGCGAGGAGGCGGAGGAGAGAGAGAGGGCACCAGGGGCGAGGAGACGTAGGGCTTGAGCTGAGAGACATGAAAGACAGGGTGGATCTTGAGAGTCGAAGGAAGACGAAGACGGTAGGCGACAGGGTTGATGGAGTGGTCGATGACATAAGGACCAATAAAGCGAGGGGTGAGCTTCCTGGACTCGGTCCGGAGGCGCAGGTTGGAGGTGGAGAGCCAGACCTTGTCGCCGGGCTGGAACGAGGGACCGGGCCGGTGACGGCGGCGATGCTGGCGGACGTACTGGGACTGGGCCCGAGCGATAGCAGCACGAGCTTTGACCCAGGCCAGCCGACACCGACGGACCATGTTCTGGGCAGCGGGAACTTCCACCTCCGGTTCCTGGAGACCGAAGATGGGCGGCTGGTAGCCGTAGCACACCTCGAATGGAGACAGGCTGGTGGCAGAGGAGACGTGAATGTTGTGGGAGAGCTCCGCCCACAGGAGGTATTTGGGCCAGAGCGACGGCTGGGTGGAGACAAAGCAGCGGAGGTAACGTCCTAGCTGCTGATTGGCCCTCTCAGTCTGGCCGTTGGTCTGAGGGTGGTAGCCGGATGAGAGACTAGACGTAGCACCCACCAGACGACAGAACGCCTTCCAGAACCGGGCGGTGAACTGGGGGCCTCGGTCGGACACCACATCCGTGGGGAAGCCGTGCAGGCGCACCACGTGCTCAAGGAGGAGTTCCGCAGTGCGCTTGGCCGTGGGGAGGCCAGTGAGGGCCACCAGGTGGACGGCTTTGGAGAAGCGGTCCGTGATGGTGAGTATGGTGTCCAGACCGTCCACGACTGGGAGGCCGGTGACGAAATCCAGTCCTATGTGGGACCACGGCCGTTTAGGGACTGGAAGGGGTTGAAGGGACCCAGAGGCTGGCTGGTTAAGGGACTTGGAGCGGGCGCAGACGTCGCAGGCAGAGGTGTACTCCTTAACATCCTTCGCCATTTGCGGCCACCAGAGGGCCCGCTGGAGGAGCTTGAGGGTCCTGGCGAAGCCCGCATGGCCGGACAAAGGTGAGGAGTGAGCCCACGTGAGGGCTTCCTGACGACAGCCTGTGGGAACATAGAGGCGGTTGTTGGGAGTTTCTGGAGGAGCCGGGTCATTGGGGAGTGCTGCTCGGATAGAGTCCTCCAGGGGCCAGTGGAGAGGGGCCAGGAACCGTTGGGACGGCAAGATGGGACTGGGGTCTTGAGAGGGAGCGGAGTGCGTGAATTGACGGGACAGAGCGTCAGCCTTGTGGTTCTTGGAACCGGGTCGATAGGACAGCAGGAAGTTGTAGGGTTCGAAGAAGAGGGCCCATCGGGCCTGGCGAGGGTTGAGCTGTTTAGCGGACTGGATGTGGATGAGGTTTTGGTGGTCTGTCCAGATGGTGAACGGCTCCACCGTCCCCAACAACCACTGTCTCCACTCCTCGAGAGCCCACTTAATGGCTAGGAGCTCGCGGTCTCCCACACCGTACTTCTGTTGAGTGGGGGAGAACTTGCGGGAGAAGTAGCTGCAGGGATGGAGTAATTGGTCGGGGCCCCGCTGAGACAAGATGGCGCCGGCGCCTACGTCGGAGGCGTCGACCTCCACCACAAAGGGTCTCAGGGGGTCTGGGTGGAGCAGTATGGGTGCTGAGGTAAACCGTCCAATGAGGTCTCGGAAGGCTTGGTTGGCGGTAGGGGGAAGACAGAACGGACGGGGCTGATTGGTTGGTTTGGTTAGAGAGGTGAGCGGAGCGACTATGGAGCTGTAGTCCTTAATGAAGCGGCGGTAGAAATTGGCGAACCCCAGGAAGCTTTGGAGCTGCCTGAGACTGGTGGGGTGAGGCCAATCTGCGACGGCGCGGACTTTTTGGGGGTCCATAGAGAGGCCCTCGGACGAAATGATGAAGCCTAGGAAGGCCACGGAGGTCTGGTGGAAGGAGCACTTTTCCAGTTTGCAGAAGAGGCGGTTCCCCAGGAGCCTGGAGAGCACAGCCCGGACGTGGTGGATGTGTTCGGCCTCTGATCGGGAGTAGATCAGGATGTCGTCGAGGTAGGCGAACACCCACCGGCCCAACATGTCTCTTAACACGTCGTTGATGAGACGTTGGAACACGGCGGGGCTGTTACACAGGCCGAAGGGCATGACGAGGTACTCCCAGTGCCCTGTGGGGGTGATGAAGGCGGTCTTCCACTCGTCCCCCTTCTTAATACGCACCAGGTTGTAGGCACTCCTCAGGTCGAGTTTAGTGTAGATACGGGCCTGAGAGAGAGAGTGGAGGGCAGTGGACATGAGCGGCAGGGGGTGACGGTCTCTGATGGTGATCTTGTTCAGGCCCCGATAGTCTATGCAGGGCCGTAGGCCCCCATCTTTCTTTTTGACAAAGAAGAAACCGGCAGCCCCTGGGGAGGTGGACGGACGGATGAAACCCTGCTGGAGCGCCTCTGAGACATACTCGTCCATGGAGCGGGTCTCGGCGGGAGACAGGGAGAACAGGCGGCCACGCGGAGGCGTGGTACCCGGTTGGAGTTGGATCTCCATGTCGTAGGGGCGGTGAGGAGGCAGGGTAGAGGCCTGCTCTTTGTTAAAGACCCGGACCAGGTCCTGATAGGGAGCAGGGACGCCCTCCAGCGGAGTCTGAGGAAGGTTGGGTGTTATGGTGGTTCTGCTGGGGGAGCAGGAGAGGTGGTGATGGCACGTGGGGCCCCAATGAACTAGACGGTTTGTGGACCAGGAGATGTGCGGGTCATGGAGGCAGAACCACCGGTGACCCAGGATGAGAGGCGTGGAGGGAGCGGAAATGATGAGGAACCGAATGGTTTCATGGTGGTCCCCCACTCTCATCTGGATAGGTTGGGTCTGATGTTGGACCGGGAAAGGACGAAGGGGGTGACCGTCCACTGAGGTGACCGGAACCGAACGGTCCAGTTTACACCGGGGGATCTGGAGACGGTGGACCAGGTTCTGGTCTATGAAGTTGTCGGCTGCTCCTGTGTCCAACAGAGCTTCAAGTTCCGTTGACCCCTGGTCCCATAGGAGGGTTACATTGAGGAGGAAACGGTTTGAGGGGGAAGTGGCAGCACCCGGTAAAACACCCCCGACGTTTACCGGGTCTCGTCGTTTCCCGACGGTGGCCGCAGTGGGCACTGAGGACGGCGATGTTCTGAAGATCCGCAGTAGGCGCACCGTCCCTCTCTCCATCTGCGCTGCCGTTCCTCTGGGATCAGGTGACCCAGTTGCATGGGTTCCTCTTTAGAGGCGAGGGGCGTGGCCGCGCCGGGAGAGACCGGTCGAGCCGCCGGAGCAGCGGGGTGAGGGGCTCTCGAGGAGCGGGGGCGAGTGAGGACGCGTCGGTCGATCTGTAGGGCCAGGTCCGCTACAGCATCCAGAGTGTTGGGGAGCTCGCGACCCACCATCTCGTCCCTGATATAATCGGCAAGTCCCTCGACGAACACGGACTTCAGAGCAGTGTCCTCCCACTTTAGCTTAGCGGCGAGGGTCCGGAACTCCGCCACGTACTGGCACACAGGACGGGCCCGTTGACGGAGTCTGAGCAGCTGGGACTCGGCTCCGATCTCGCTGCTGGGAGGGACGAACGTTTTCTTCAGCTCCCTGACGAACGCCGGATAATCGTTGCAGGCAGGGGATTTGTTGTTGTACAGAGCCGCAGCCCACTCCTGAGCTCGGCCGGTCAGCAGCGATGTTAACAGAGCTACACGGGAGCAGGCTGAGGTGTACTTGGTCGGCTGACACTCGAACAACATGTCCAGCGAGGCTAATAATCCATCGGGGCGGCCGTCGATTTCGTTCCAGCGGTCCGGAAGGTGGATGTGGGGTTCCAGAGCTGAAACCGTTTGGTGCCGCTGGAGAGCGGTGACGGACGCCGTGAGCTGGAGCACTGTGTTGTTCAGCGACTCGATCCGGAGGTTCTGGCGGTCCACTACTGAACGCAGGTGGGTCAGCTCAGAACGCATCCGCTCAAACTCAGCAGGGTCGGTTGTGGGCTCAGTCATCCTGTCAGAGCGGATCGGCTGAAACCTCTGTGAGTTTGAGTGTAGCGTATGTGCGGCTCAAACGCGGCAGTAATTAGCGCTGAGCGTTCGCGTACACGCAGTTAATCTCGGAGCAGCCGTGCGGTTCTCGATGGAAGCGAGACCGCGGGACTACTCCGATAAGTAAGTAGTAAAAACTGACTTACTGGTAGGTTGAGGATGAAGCTCGGAAGCCTGGTAGGTTTGGATGAAGCTCGTAGCATGAATGAATGAATCGATGACTGAGCACAGGTGTGTGGGGTGAAGGGTCATTTATAGAGGAAGTGAAGCCAGAGGGATGATGGGAAATGGAGTCTTAGCGGGAGGAGCGGTCAGAAGGAGGGGAGCCCGTGACATTTATATGTGTGATCACATTGTCAAAAATAAAATCTGATTTGAAGAAATAAACAGTTATTTGCACTAAAACAGGGATTATAGGTTTGGATTATTTAAACTATGTTATTGTTACTTTGACCAAATTTAGAGTTACTGCTTAACCTAACATGAAAGGTGCTTGTTAGCTTGCTGTACAATGACTATAGTTTACTGTAAATTTAACACAGAGCAGCAAATAAATAAACAACTAAAAAAAAAAACTTCATAATTAGGTCTAAAACATACCTGCATATCAGATGATGTAGTTCGTCAGATTAGGGTGAACTTTAGTCCACATTCTAAACGTTTTGCTTCATAACACTGGTGTTTGTGGATCGGTGCTAATTGTTTACCTGATAGGTTGTAATATGGGGAACTGAAGTCTTCAAAGCGGTACTCTATTATTTAACACAATTTCTTTAAAGTGCCCATGGCATCGTTTTCCATGTTTTCTGACTTATCTATCACGTTGCAACGTTGAGTTCTCACCTTAAACCTGCCAGAAAGAGCAAAAAACGGAGTCCATCTGTCTCCTAGTACAGCCAGTGAGAAGCTCTTCCGACCCAGATTTCAAACCGTTTTTTTCACTCCAGCCCGCTATGAGGTCATAGTAATCCGGACTTGCTTATATGGTAAATTCTCCGCCCACATGCACGTTCACGACACCTGGAGCGAGGAGAACGCCAGTGCTGCTGCCGCCATCGACCATAGACCGTGTAGTGTTTAGTTTCAGTTTCGTTTCTCTTTCACGTGACAACACTGCCCCCTGCTGCAGCAGAAGTGTCAGGCTGCCAAATAAGGAGAAACCCAGCAGAACCGGAAGGCGGCGCTTTCTTCTGATCTCTGAGTTGCTCGTTGGGAAATAATTACAGCGTATTTTGAGTTATAATGGTGCAACGCTAATCTAGAGGCATCAAAGATTACATCTGTTTAATATAAATTGATTTAAATATGGAGCCATGGGCTCTTTAGAAAGGAACTTGTTTTCACGCAAGAGGTGGTTTGCACAAGAGCTACGTGCCCAGATGTGTTGCTCCAATCTATCTTAAAATTTCATAGCAACTTTATAAGCCTTTACAGTACACCATCATAAGTTTAGCATCAAATGGTTATTTTAGCAGAAATTTTATGATATTCTTCTTAAAAGTTCCCGGGACGTGCCAGTTGTGCTACAGCTATCCGCTAATACTGCTGTTTACGTTGCAAGTAACCAAAAGGTTTGATGTAAATAATCATTTACTGTGAATTTGATGTAAAGTTTTTAAACTAGGCATTCACATAGACTGCTATGAAATTTTTGAGAACAGACGATACGACAGTAATCCACTTTGTTCTTAGCCCTGCTCAGACTAGCCATTAGCTCGTCAATTAAACCCCATTTCTCCAAACTGAGGTGATTCAAAGAGCAACAAGTCAGACCTTAGCTGTTCAGAACCTTTCCCCAGAACCCCACTTCAGAAGATCTCAACTAGCCCTTTAAGCTAATTACTAGTTAATTTTGTAAACAGACAATTAGCACTTATGAAAAACTTCTATCCTCACAACAAACTAGCAGATGAGCGGTGAATATACAGAGCAGCACCTCTGTATTCATTTCAGGTTGTAAACAGTGGTCTGAGCACTGGGTTGTTATCGAGTTGTGGCCCCCGGCGTAGGATTGATCCACTTCAGTCCAGCAGCAGGGGGGCAGGAGCTCTGGAGGGGCTCAGCGGGGCTCCAAATCAATAAGGTTAATAGATGTGGGGGCCACGCAGTCAGAGGTGTGCAGCCTGGCATTTTCGGTGCCAATGAGGAAAATTCCTGATGACGAGGTGTCTCTTTTGGAGCCTGCATTAATGTCAGTCTGATTACCTGGAGTCAGGACGTCAGATCCAGTGGAGGCTTTGCCATTAACTGGAATTAGCTTTACAAGGGGACCCTTCAGATTGGAGACTTTAACTTGCCACCTCTTCATCCGCTGTCCATTGAGAACAAATTGCCAGTCCCCTCCCCTCTTTCCTCCTGACTCTATTCTTTCACTCTGATTTCTATAATGCCAACAGTTTCATAATCACTTGATGAGTAATTTCCTCTCATTTGGGATTTGGAGAGAGAGAGAGAGGCTTCATTTAGAAGTTCCTTTTTTCCCCCACTTGCTCTCATTTTCCCGGTATTTCTCAGATCACGTTTTCTTAAGAGCATAATTGAACAAGGGGAAAAAAGGAGGTTTGAGGGAGGAGGAAAATGACAGCATAGTGCAAAAATTAAAGGTTAAAAAGAGAAAAGAGAAAAATTGAGTGGTTAAAGTCTTGTTTAACTAAAAAAAACTGAAATTAAAGCTTTCTGATAAAAGATTTGTATTTCCAAATTTACCAGATTTACCTGATTACAGGATTTTATTGAATGTTTTTGTAAATTTTATTCCAGCTGTGATGTCTGCGTACCTGATAAAGGAATAGATGTTGGAAGTGGGGTTCAGAGGATTGTGAATATCTTACCTGATGTAGATTTGAGCCTCAGTTTGGAGAAACAAGCCCGTCTCTCACTGTGCACTGTAAAAAATGTCACCAAATGTGACTTTAAAATTTATGGCAGACAAATTGATACATAGTTTAACTGAACAGATTTTATGTACACTTTTTTTTTTAATTGATGGAAATTTTAAAATAAATTCATTAAGTAGATTGAACTAAATCAATGTTTTAAATATTTTGGATTCAATAATTGAATCCCGAGTTAGAACAGTCATGAACTGAAAGATTCTTTACTAAATGACTTTGTATTCACTAAAAATTTAATAGAAATTCATTCAAGTTCACATATTACCTGAGAGGTGGCTGCATGGTGGCGCAGTTGGTTAGCACTGTTGCCTCGCAGCAAGGAGGTCATGGGTTCGCGTCCCGGCTCTGCGGCCTCTCTGCGTGGAGTTTGCATGTTCTCCCCGTGCGTGCGTGGGTTTCCTCCGGGTACTCCGGTTTCCTCCCACAGTCCAAAGACATGACTGTCAGGCTAATTGGGCTGGTAAATTGTCCTTAGGTGTGAGTGGGTGTGTGGTTGTTTGTCTCGTTCGTCTCTGTGTGGACCTGCGGTGGACTGGCGACCTGTCCAGGGTGTGCCCCGCCTCTCGCCCCTTGACCGCTGGAGATAGGCACCAGCTGCCCCGCGACCCTCTGTGGAGGATTAAGCGGCTACAGAAAATGGATGGATGGATGGATATTACCTGAGAGAAAACCATATATATATATATGTATATATATCTGTCTGAAAAGTAGAAAGATGAAACACATAAGTGGATATCTTAGAAAAACTGCATTATTTTGAGAAAAATATACAACAATCCAACTGATTCAGGACCAGTGATTGAACTGAACATGTTCAAAAACTTTAACCAACATGGTTAAAAAAAAAAAAAAAGATACGTTCTTTGCTATGATGGAAGTGCTACAAGGCACTCTCCTTGGTGAATGTCAAGCTTGAAGACCATTGAAAGTTGAACATTTTCTATCACAATGACCATTAGGTAGAAGCAGCAGCTGACTTCTGCAGTGAAAAACAAAGTAAAAAAAAAAACACTCAATGTACAAATGGAACAGTGACCTATTTCCCTTTCATAAACTCTACAAAGGCTCACTTTTTATTCCTGAATCTTATTTTTGAGGCTGTCAGCCTTTGGCGACAGCTTTGAACAGTGCAACTCAGGGAGACCTTTCTGGAAGTCTTCTGTAACCCAGTAGAGAAAACGTCCTGTTTCTCTCCTTTTTATTTTAGTATTATTGTAATCGTGTGCTTTTATTTTGAAAAGACTTTTATTTTGAAAAGAGGAAGTCAGACCTTCTTCCAACTTTGTTTTCCTGTTTTACGTTCTTTTCACTCTGAGAGATGAACGAGCAAGGTCGCAACCGAACCACGCTGAACTTTTTGTTTCAATTCGTTGGTTGGAGCACGAGCTGGAGAGGCCGTGTGGCAGCGTCCATTGCTGTGTTCATGTTGAAACTGCATCTTGGCTAGGTTTTTTTTTCCTGCCGATTAAAAACTGGATCGGATTCTTGGATTCTCTCCGGACGGAGATGGCGAGCTGGTGCCCAGAACCGAACGGAAGCTTCAATTGAAGAACATCATTCTTCTCATTGAACTGGATCAACAAGTGGTAACAACTCAAACCACTGAACAAGAAAGAACTGAACTGAAAAGACATTTTGACTGACTAACGACTAAAAAGACTATTGAAACATTGAGCTCAAATAGGACTGGGGTTTTAGTTTATTTTCTTATTGCCGGCTTAGGATTTTCTTTGGATCCTTGTTAGGAATTATTCTTGCGATTGTCGTTAAGACTGTTGTTATTGTTTTATTGTTTTGTTTTATATTTTTCTAAAATAATAATCAGTTTTTGCTCATTTCTTGCCTCCAGCCACTTCATTTCTGCACCCACTTTACACTCTATTGTAATTCTGTCGAACCTAGCAACTGGTCCATATCCCTATTTAAATCTGAAAGCTTTTAACGTGAGTCCAGGGTTACAATAAGTTTTGGCGAGCCAGCCAGGAGTAGTAGTGTTTTTTCTTAGCCGTTATTTGTCCCATCACGTTATTTCAAACCTACAACGTAACCAAAATGGATATTATTGAGCGTGAATCTGTTAAAGTTCCAAATGCGGTGATTGTGAGTGAAATAGCTGGAGATGAGCAAATCGATGAAGTGACTGAATTTTTAAAACACTATGGGTCAATCTCAAGAGTCATAAAAGTAGAGGATAGCAAATCTGAGTTTTTCCAGAGTGTTATTTTTGAGTATAACTCAGGTAGTGCTGTTCATGAACTTGTTCCATTGCCTTGCACCCATGTAGCCAACAGCGGGGTTAGCTATAGGGTACAGTCTCTTGCCAGTGTCTACACGCAGTGTGTGGGAAATGATACAACCAAGTCGTATCTCACTGAGATCAAAAGCCTAGCTAAGATGAGTGGCAGAGATTTTGCAGATGTCCTGAAGGATATGATGTCACAGATTGCTGAGTCAATCCAAGATCCTGAAAATGACCAAACTGAGCAAATGAACTTACCTGAGAACTCACCTGAGTCTTCCATGGTTGAGTCTGAGCCAACAGCAGTTGAGCCCAGAGTTCAAGGTACACAACGATCAAACTTGTCGAACCACACTGTGGTTAGCACAGCTCCTAGTAAGCCTATCATACCTGCACATGATTTAAATCCCCCAGAGGTGCAGCGTGTGGTAGTGGAGCACATTGTAAAAAGAGAAGATTATGGTGTACAACAGTTTTCACAAAAACTCAGAAGTTTTTCTGGCAAAGATCCCCGACCAACTTATGAGCCAGATTATGATACTTGGCGTTCTAGTGTAGAACTAGTCATGAGTGATCCCTCCATGTCCCAGCTGCAACAATCGCGGAAGATTCTTGAGTCTCTCTTACCTCCAGCAGCTGATGTTGTTAAGCATTTGAAAACCCAGAGCTCACCTGCAGAGTATCTACAGTTGTTAGATTCTGCCTATGGGACAGTTCAAGATGGCGGAGAGCTTTATGCAAAGTTTCTTGACACCTTTCAAAACACGGGTGAGAAACCGTCGTCTTATTTACAGCGTCTCCATGTAGCTTTAACGCACACTGTAAAGCAGGGTGGTGCCTTAAGCAATGATTTTGACAGACTTCTTGTCACCCAGTTTTGTCGAGGATGTTGGGATGATTCCCTGTTAACTGCACTTCAGTTAAAACAAAAACGAACAAACCCCCCAAC
>SSNR01000081.1:1899845-1927221 GCA_006937965.1 Callopanchax toddi
ATGAAAAAAACCTCGTCTTATATTAGGGTCAATACGGTAGGGTGACCAAACGTCCTCTTTTCCCCGGACATGTCCACTTTTCACGTGCTGTCCGGAGCATCCGGGGGTTTTTCTGAGATCAATGAAAATGTCTGGGTTTATCGCTTTTCACTGGAAATAGGCCATTTTCAAAGAAATCCATTCCACCTGGTTCATTAGAAATTGCACAGATCGCTGAAATCCACTCCATGTTTTCCTGGTTACACTGCTCCGGTAAAAAAACACGATCAAAGTGATTGACAGGCAGGTTGTCAATAAAGACGACCCACATAGCAAGCATTATTGGGCCGATGCTGGCTGAGCTCTGGCACTGTTGGCTGAAGTCTGGGTCGGCCGACCCACTTGTTTTTTTGATTGGCCCAATTCAGATGTGCAGTAGTTGAGCTGATGCTTTCTTTCTGTTTTTGGCCCGATTGTGGTTCAGTACAATATTCCCGAAGGTGGACACAATGCGGGGGACACATGTAATGCGGTGTGTGGCCCGACAGCAACGGTACGAGCCTCTGCCTGTTTTATAAAAAACACAGTTGGCTTGATTTTGGCTCAGTGTCGGAGATAAAGCAGGATATTGATTGATTGACAGTTTTTAGAACAGTCATGTTTAAAATCTAAGGTTCTCAAAATAAATGTACAAAAATCCTAGCAGTTTTTACTGCAATCAGGGATGTGGGATTATTTTGCAAATTATTATTTAATTTAAAGACAAACAATAAAAATGTAACCACTTTTTAAAAATATATACAGCATGCAACTTGAGTTTGCAAGCGGAAGATGTGTTTATTCTATTTATTTATTTTTTTATCAGGGTCTGGGTGAAAAAAATAACTACAAATAAAATAAATGAAACAACTTTTTAAAAAGGCGCAGTTTCCTGTTCCTAACACTGCTTCCTGTTGAGTCACAGTTAACAGCGACCAAGTGTTCAGCAGCAGATCTGAGATGAACTCAATAAAGTTCATGATTTTGTGTTCCCGGCATAAATCTCCTGCTGTCGGCTCACTGTCCGTGCAGCGAGGGGAATCTGACTGTCATCGCGGCAAAAACTGGACAAGCATCAGCAGCTGTCGGCTCACTGTATGAGGACGGACAAGCGAACCCTGCACACCTTCACTTGACTCTCTGGTAAGTAGGATTTAACAACAGATATTTTGCCCCAAAAATAATAATTGTTAGTGGTTAATGAGTCTAATGTTATAGGCTTTCAGGAAATATCGATGCAACATACAACTACACAATTCCTGAATTTTGAAACATCAACAGCAGCTATCCAGCTAATCTGTTAGCTAGCAGCTAGCGGATAGTTAGCAGATAGATAACAGATGGCTAGCACGGTAGCCCTGAATTAAACTACAGACAAAACATCTATGAAATAAATCAAAATCTACTGTCAGAGTCTCGCCTCGCGTTAACGGAAATGTATGTCCTTAGGTAAAAACAAAACGTTTTAGTTCGCCCCACCGGAGTAGAGCAAATTAAAATACATAGACCATGATCCTTTGCTACCGCGTCATCAGCCAGTGTGCGCACGCGCAGCCCATACGGCAAAGAAAAACAAACATGGAGAGTGCAGGCGACAGCGGTTAACTCAGCGTGGAGGGGTGTTTAAATCCGAGCTGCCTTTGGAAACATTTTGGATTTGTCTGTCGAGAAATGGTAAAGGAGAAAAGAACGGATTATTTATAAATATTTTTATTTTAGTCATCATTACCCAGATGAAGGCAGCAATATTAACAAAAACTTGTCAGACAGACACCAAGGATGCATAGTATAGTTCCAGCTGGAGAGTAGTAAAAACCGCAGTGGTCATTTTAACTGCTCAATAATCTCTCCTCTTCCTCCTTAAATGTTGGCATGTTGATTTTTCTTTAAAAAAAAAACATGCTGAAACTGGACTAGAACCAGTCACTAGACCATCACTGCTCCCAACAGACTGCTTAAGTGTGTACATCCCTGCTATATTTTCAGTTTTTTATGCACAAAAATATTGCACATTCCTCATAATAAGAACCCTGTTCAGTTTGATAGTTCTGTGATTTTATCTGAACTGGAGTAAATTGTTTAAATCCTGCTATATTTGCAGTTTCTTATGCACAACCAGTTTTTCAGTCACATCCCTCATAACAGTAATCATATTCAGTTTGATAGTTCTGCGACTTTATCTGGTAATGACTTTTGATGATTGTACATTGTTTTACTAGTATCTATGCTAGTATTATTAGATATTTTTTGTGCCATGATGACTCTTTTTGCTTTTGGTTTTCTATTTTACATTCTATTTTGTTCTGTGTGACTTTGTTTTTTCTCTACTTGCCTGTAACTTGCTGCTGGTGCACCTGAATTTCCCCACTGAGGGACAATAAAGGGCTTTTCTGTTCTATTTTAACTCTAGAAACTAGAGGCTTACCTTCTAATTATTTTCCTGTTTGGTGATGCCTAGGTATTTTTATTTATGACTTAATGACGACTCACGAGGCAGTTTTGTATTTCCTGGTTACTTTTATTTATTAAATCAGCTCTTTTGCCTTTTCTTTATATGTTGAGTTGTTACTTGAATTTTGAACTTTTGGAATGGCTTTTCAGGCTGTTCAAAATGTCATAATGGTAAAGTTAATGACAACTGTACCAATGAACTGTCAAGCATTTTATGTTGAGGCTTATTGTGAGCATAGCCACAATATCATGAGCCTCCCCACAATATTGCAATAAATATTGTATTGTGAGGTTCATACCTTGACAATATCATATTGTGGGATTTGGATATTGTTACACCCCTAGTCGTTACCTCTTTGCTAGTACCCCTAATAATAATCACTAATGTGTAGTGCATCTTTATCCTACAGAGAGCTATGAAGAGGGTCGCAAAAGAGGCAGAGATGACCTCAGATCTTCAATCGGAGACAGAGACATGTTGCCAAAGGCCACTTGAGTGTAAAAAGTATTTTAGTACTTTTTTCTTCACTTTACAAGCTCTGATTAATAAATATTCTGTAGCAAACCACATTTACAAGTGTCACTTCAATCCAATATACATTTTAAAACATTTTAAACTCTGTCTGAAAATAGAAGGAGTGTCCGACTTGGCCCCCCGGGAGGTCTAGAAGGGGTAGACTCCGAGGAAGACCGGCCATCACCACCCTCCGAGAGGCTTGTTCCACCCACCCTCCCATGGTCCCTCAAATTCCTAACCCCACACCAACTTACACCAAGCTGACCAGCAGCAGTTGGGAGCCAGTGAATGAAATGTCTGGTGAGTATATTACATATTAACACATACTTTTTACAGATTTCATGTCACATTTCCCTAAAATGTCATGCTAACGCTATAAATTCTCCTGTAGCATTTCCTGGTGGCCAGATCTACAGGTGGAGCCTCCAGCAGTCAGAACCTGGTAAGGTCATGATTTTTGCTCAACCATCTCTCAGCTAACATATATTTTAACACACACCATTTAATTTGTGTCTTATCATGATATTGATTCAGTTTATCTTATTTGATACTTCGATACTAATTTAATATGACAAAAACCTGGAGGTGGGGGATTTATGGCACATTGAAAGGAGCTGTTCATTGTGGACCCATTCACCTGAAAGAGCCATTAAAAAAAACTGACTCTTTAATGTTTTTTTGTAGGGATGCTCCGATCACATACACTGTAGTAATGATGAGGGCTAATGGCTACTTGATCTGTTTAATAAAAAAAAAAGAACTATTTATCACCTTCATTTGGACAAAAACAGGTTTTTACTGACTTTTTCCAAGATAACAATACAAAAACTTGAAGGCACCATGTAGACATCATCCATTTAGAAATATATTATTTATAGATACATATTTCCAATCCTTATAGAAATGTTATTTTAAATATTTATTCATTTAGGAGCTATTGATCGGCTGGTATGATCGTCGTGGAGAGAAGAACATTGGAATTTACGATCACATTTTTTTTCACAAATATTGTCCGATTTTGATCGTGGCCGATCAATCGGAGCATCCCTAATTTTTTGCAATATTTTGAAAAAGAAATGTCATGTGGAACTATGTTTGGGGACACTTTGTTGTGATACCTATGTGTTCATTGCTAATTAGCTTCCCAGATAGAACTGATGGGTTCATGTTGCTCTGCTCATTGATGTTTTAAATAGAGCTGTTCTGTTTCAGCCAGCAACTTGGGGGTCATTGAATATTACCTCCTGACCTCAAACCTCACAGTTAATACAAAAAATGAACCATTGTTTACAAGGACTGGGTTCTCCTAGCTCACAGTGAAAAGCTGTTCAAAAGATTTGACTCGTTCATGAACGTCACATCACTACGAGAGGAGGAAGTGATTTTCTTTTTTATTTTGACCTGTTTTCTTTGTTTAGGTCAGACTTTGACCAACAGGTCTGTTTAGTAATAAAGCACCAAGAAGGAGACTAACTGTGACAGCTGGGATTACGTCGGAGGTCACTGAACCGAGTTTCCTCGTTTTGGAACAGCGGCTTTGCAAACATTGCAGGTTGCCGTATTGCTTTGCAACGTTTCAACCATTAAATATTTCCACACTGCGGACATGTGTGGAAAAAGTTCACCGCTGCTCAGTGCTAACCTGCTAGCTGCTACTTGCAAACTGCAGTGGGGTTCTGAAAGGAGGTGCGTCATCTATGTGTCTCAGTGGGGCACAGACGTGTCACCTAGCCCAGGAGCTTAAGTTCTGGATCAGAAATTTCTCCAGGTTGGATCGGACATTTCCGATCCGTGGATTAAGTCCAGATTGGATCCCGATCCATCCTTATTCTTAATGCTATACTGTATACTTGTAAATACCACAAATGTTTCATGTAGTTATATATCCATTTCCTATATCCATAGGTGCAGTACGAAGAAACCCAGTGGTTGATGTGGCTGCTGAAGCAGAGGTGGAGAGAATAATCAAACGGTGGCTCCAGCTTGCAGCGGATCGTGAGGAAGGGAGAAAGAGAAGGTTCTTTGCTAAAGAAAATGCCTCTTAAGCTCATTCTCTTTATGTGTGTTTGACTAGCACATATGTAGTTATCTTTTGTTCTACATTTTGGTGAAGTGAGCAAAGTTAGTGTTCTCATGTGTTGAGGTCAATACATTTAATTTGCTTGTATTGTATTTATTATGTGTTAAATACAAACACTTTCATACAAACTTGAATATTTGCAGTATCTTTTTTTGTCATTTAGCATTATATTGTCTTAGTTTCACAGTGTGTGGGCCAATGCTGACCAGGGGACACTCAGCCAGCTCAAATTGAAGTGTATGGGCCATTATTGGGCCGAGGGCCCAGCCAGCTCCCAGCCAACATGCACCTGTACTGGCTCACCGAGTGTGGGCCAGTACAGGGCCAATATAAACTATGAGAGTCATCTTACAGTGTCTGGGCCAGACCTGGGCCAATCAAACTTGTGTCATTATTCTGTGAGTGGGCCATTATTGGGCCGAGGGCCCAGCCAACACTGGGCCACTTCTTGGGCAAGGGTGTGGCCCAGAGATGGGCCGGACAATTTTTGCTATGTGGGGACGGACTTGCGTGAAAAAAGAAATGTGGTTTTGTTTTGTTTTTAAAGCGCGTGAGCTTCGGTCCAGTGCAGAGCAGCTCAGGAGTTCACGCTGTAACCAGTCAGCGCTGCACCTGATCCTCTGAAGCTCTCCTCCTCCTTCCTGGACCAGAGAACCGAACCCCAGTAGACTCAGACCAGAACCGGAGAATTACTCAACGGCCAGACTGGGGAGGCACAGCAGGAATAATAAGAACTGAATGACCAGATGAGGTCAATCCCCCACAAATAATTGCATCTATGATCTCTAATAAAAAAAGTAAATGCACCTAAATAAAATAAGTACATAAGTACTTAATTTGGGGATCGACATGTAACAATTACCATTGTTTATTTTACAGTAATCAGCATTAAAGATCATCAGTAAAACAGAGATCCATAACCTGTTATTTATTCTGATCAAATCAGTTTTTCTTAATAAAAAGTAACTAGATAAACACAATAGGTAACTGAATTCTTACTAGGAGAAACTCTCACTTTAAATACATATAATTCAACTGTTACAGTAAAATGTTTTACTTTAAATGGATAAAATGAAAACATTAAATCAACTGTCTTTAATTTTATAATAAATATCTGAATGTACATTAAACTAGTACTATTTTCATTTCAGAGAGGTTAGTCTTCAGTCTTCTTAAGAACAATCAGGTTCTTGATTTTTTTTTCAAATAGTTGATGTCACTTATTTAATTCCTCCTATCCATAAAGCTGTTTAGCCTGAAATAGTCCATTTAAAATGACATCATGACTAGTAACAGTTGAATTACAACTACTTAACTAAACACTATCAAAATGTTTCACAACTGAACCAAGTGTCCTGTTTTTCGAAAATCAAAATATGGTCACCCTACAATACGGTAAAAAGAAAAACACACAATACAATCAGATCCTATCCACACAAGCCATCATTTAAATTAACACTCAAACTCTGCTCTTTCTAACAGTATGTGTATCATCACTCTGCATGCAAAACTCACTGAACCAGCAGCCAAAGTGGGAAAACAAGGTTCATTTCATGAAGTTAAAAACATTCATTTATCTTACCTTTGCTGTTTTATGGTCATAATCCGTGTTGAAATTTTTAAAAATGGCTCACGTAATTCATTTTCCCAACTTGTAATTCTGACACACATACACTGACCCACACGCACACACACACACAAACCAGTGACACACAAACGCTGCCAGCAGCCCAGCACACACACACACACACACACACACACACACACACACACACACACACACACACACACACCCCCCACTGTAATGGAAGCCCGCATGCAGAAACAGTAAAGAGATTAAAAATGAGATTAACGCAATTGAAAAACATAACATGCTAAATATGGCTGTAATTAATTACTTGCAATTAACATACTGTAATAATTTGACACTCCTAAATAGAACGTCATCTCTCTTGTAACCAAAAAAATCTTCAAATGAGAGACGTGCTATTTCTTGAACCAAGAGGTCGTCAACGACATTTTCCTCACTTGTTTTGGTCTCAATGGACTCAACTAAGGCTCCTTAAAAAACTTTATTCTCCTAAGTTTTGTACTAAATGAACCACCAGCTTCATGTGTATTTCTAAGAGGATGAGAACCACACAATTGTTTTGCCTACTCAGTTATAATGACCGTAATGACAGTAGTGTATATGTTAGACTTCAAAGACAAATCAATACGTCTAATCAGAGATGCTAAAGGAGAAATAAACTGAAGATCTTCAACCAAAACTTTAGATCACTTCAGTTCTATGGATAGATGGACAGATCTACAGAAGTGGAGATTAAATAGCCATGCACCTGCATCAGCTGCATTAACGTGCTTGAGCAAAAGTCACGCTGTCTCCACTACCTCAACCCTCCAAACTAAACACTGAAGTCATTTGCAATAAAAGAATCAGTTGTCTCTTTCCCCTCTGTCTCTCAAAAGGACCCTTTGCATAGGAAATCAGTTGTCTCTCCCATCATGGACATCATGCCGTGCGGGCTTCCATGGAAATGAGTTTTGGCATTGTTGTGCCGAGGCACTCCTCCTTTAATAAATTGAGGAGGATTAAGAGAGAAGAATGGAAGTAAAGGATAGTCATTTCATTGTGACAGCCATTTTTTAGAGGGGGGTTGGGGCAGTCAGAGATTTAAAGGATAATCAGCCCCGGGTTTATTTCCATAACATGCATTACAGTCTGCTTCTTTGAACTTTGCTGCCACTTAGGTTAGATTTGAACGAGGGAAAGGAGAAAAAAGGCATTATCAAATGTTTAGTGTTCGAGACTTGAGCGACATATTAGAGACATCTGAGTGAGTTATTAAAGCGTTGTGCCTCTTGGAGATTATTATGCATTAATCTGAGCACTTTGAAGTGTGTGAGTGAGTGGAATTATGCGCACACATCTCGGCTCGTAAAATAAGGCAACTTCTGTAAATGATGTCTAAGAAAATGCAGTTTCTCTCATTGACTTGTGCATTTAAGCAGTGAAATTTCAAGGAAAATAAAAAAAATCAAAGCGGCCAAAGCATTTTGTTTAGTCTGAAGGTGCTGCCAAGGTTCTGCACGTCTGGTCCTACTTTTTATTGATCATGAAGTCTTCCTCCGCCCGGCCCCTCCAAGCTGTTTGTTTAGTCTCACCATGTGATTGGAAACACTTCAGAAATGGTGACCAGCAGCAGGTGAAGGGTGCTTAGGCTTTGAAGTCCGTGCTCCTCATTGATCTCCTGCATATTCTAAAAAAAAATCAAAGGAGGCATCAAAGGCATAGCTAAACTCTTTAAGACTCTGCGTGCACCCAAAGAAGGGCACCAATAACAGCACGAACATGCAAAGCAGGTGGTGGCTGCTGGTTGGAGCAATCACACGTCCAACACGCCTCGGACAGACGGTAGAAGCTTCTGCTTTAATGCTGAATGAGCAGCGCAGCTACTGGTTTCACTGGGAGTTGTCTCTTATAGAGGCTACAGATCTAAAGAATCAGACTACACACTTTGGGGCTTTTTTCTTATGTAAAAGATCAATAGTTTGCACTGAAATAATTAAAAAAAGATAAACAATTATTTCATAACAGAGTTTGCTCTTTTTAAAGAGATAGAATGTGACATAAGTTATTCAAAGTATAGGTATAACATTTTAGGCTTGTTACCCCTTGTGTGTACAATTAAATATTATAAAATGTAGTGCCATGCCCCCCAAAATATAAAGATTACACAAATGTTCATAATAAAAATAAAACACTGAGATAGAAAACTTTGTAATAATTAACTTTTGAGTCATTCTTATTTCTGGGTTCATGGCTGCAGAAGAACCTTTGAAAACTTCCTTTTAATCCATTTTTAAAACTCAACAGTCAGCATGTTTTAATCAGCCTTTAGGAAGTAAACACAAAGTTTGTCACCATAACATCTGAAATGTTTTTGTGATTTTGGGGCAGCGATAATAAAAACTGGAGCTTTTTATTCCTTCAGACTTTCAGGGATTTATTTTCCTCCCGATGCTTCAATAAAATACAGCAGTGAATAAAATGTGTTCGACCAAATAGTTGACCAGAACATCCAATGGGTTCAGATGAGTCAGAATTATAGTGCGGGGTTAACCATGTAGAATTTTTACTTTTCCAAACTACCTCTATGTTCTAAAATTGAAAGCAGTTTTCTGCTTAACAGTAATAACAATTAAAAAGCATATTTTGTGGTTTAAAATGAGCGTTGGTCATATAAAGAACAACAGTAATGAGTCTTTCTGACAGTGGACATCCCCTCCTCAGCTCAGCATCTATTGAGATGATGATAGTGAAGCAGTTTAGTGGACGCTGCAACGCTCCACGTTTATTCCACTTCCTGTTTCCCCTCCCTGGTTTACGTCTCTCCTCGTCTTTCCTCGGCTGCAGGAGGAGACTTGTTTGAGCCTTTCTGGGACCAATCAGAATCAACGCCGCCTCACTGCTGGATTATTCTCATCACGTGAGCCTTTGGCCTCTTTCCTCTTGTGACGACACAGGGTCGAGTTCCCGGTGATTTAACTCGTTCGCTGCAGTGCACTGCCACAAGCCACATGCCTGCCAGCCCAGTGATCCTAACGCAACACTAAGTGCTCCTGAAACGAGGAGGCAAAATGCCTCTTTGACTCACTTCAGAAACCGTTAATTTATTTGGGGAGGCTGATGGCTTGACTTGGTTGGAACCGTCTCCTGAGACTATAGAAATATACTGCAATAACAGCAGCAACTTTAGGGGGGACACCAACACTTCTAAAGCAGGAGAAAAAAATCTTTTTAGGTTTTATAGTGTGGTCACACATTAATATGTGTCTCTTCTCTGCAGATTCATTTCATTTTAATAAACAATCAGAGGAAATGGACTTTTTGGGGACAAGAATGAGACAACTAAAGCACCTGATTGCATTTTGTATCAAGTCATTAACATTGGTTTCATTACAGCTGGGTTTGGCTACCAGTACAGATTAGAAAAGCTTGCTTTGAGGGGACAAATTTACAGAATACAATTATACCACAGGGCCAAGTAAGAGAAGAGTTAATCAGACTTCTCATTTTCATCTCCATCCTGTAGCATCTGATGTAAATCAGAAGAAAGACGTTGGGAAAACTTTAGCTTTTTCACACCAACCTCCTACAAGTTGTTATTAAGTGACTTAAGATAGAAATGAGTTATTAATGCTCCACATGAACTCCATCCAAGGTTTTATTCGTTTACTTAGGAAACTACATTAAAATGCTGAAAATTAAAGGATTGATTTTGAATCTTCGAATGAAATAAATCAGAATATTTCTTACGTTTTATCACAAGACAAAGTGGTGACTGGAATAGAAATAATTTTGATGTTGTTTGAACTGGATTCCAAGTTTGGTTTGACATAAAAAATATTTCATTAGGTTTAGGCATCTAGATTATTTCCTTATTACAGGGAAGCAAAGGAATTTGATTAGTTTAAGGCAGGGGTGCACATTACGTCGATTGTGATCCACATTGCTGGTAGATTGCGGGACAGTGTTGCAGAAACACACACTGCTATGCACTGTGAGATGCACACGCACAACCCCCATGAATATGTCATGTCAAGTTCCCTCTCACCAATTATAAAGTCCAAGTGCGCCCAAACATTAGCCTTCAGATGGCGCTTTTTATTTCTCCTCCTCCATGCAGAAACTTTAGGCTAAAGCTAGTAAGCTAACATTGCTAGCATACCAAACCAACCCTTGCTGAAATGATAGACGAAGGCTGAAACAGTACGAGCAGCGAGTGAGCTATGAAAAGATTGAAAAACGCCTTTTCAAGTAACCAGACTAAGAAATTTTGAATCAGTTCTGAATCTTGATAAATAAAAACAGTGATCTGGAGGTAAATCAGTTTTCTCTGACATCACTAGTGTGTTAGTAAAAATAAGGTATCAAATTCCCTGGATGTGATTGGTCAATTGTTTTTTAGTTTCTTAAAAATAGATTCTAGTCCATTTTCAGTAACAAGAACGGGATCTGGGTCACTATTCCTCCAGTAACGCTGCTGGACTGAGTCAGTTTTTATAAATGGTGCTGACAAGTCTCCTGTCCTGTGTAGTAAAAGTCAGTGAGGGTTTGTGTTTCCATCTACATGGAAATAAAATTAAAAGACACAAACCTGGTAAATAAAAGACTAGTACTTTAAAATAGTTTAAATCATCTGTAATATTTGTTGTTGGGCTTCAGGTTAGTAAAAATCTGAATATAAAAATGTTAAAAGTCTCTCTACATCCACAATTCTACCATTCTTGAAATGCAGTTGAGGGCCACACAATCATTCAAAGGGCCACAAGTGGCCCCCAGGCCGCACGTTGGACATGCATGGTTTAAGGAAAAAAATTTGACCAAGTTTACTCGTAAAAATTGTTTTATCCTTTGCCCCCCAAAAAAGTTTGGTTAAGTTTGGGTATCAAATTAATTTATTAAGTTTTTGGTATCAAAACAATTATTATAGTTTTGATGACTTATTGGCATCAAAATAGCCTAATTAGTTATAAAAATTTTGCTTTTTTTTTTTAATGAAATACTTTTTCTCTTATAAATCATAATGACAGAGTTGGTTTGTCACATTTTACAGAACACTTACAAAGCCCCAGAATAAAAACAACAAATAAGCTTATCCTGCCTTTTCTCAAGAGCCTTAAGAGAAACACTCTGAAATCCTCCTGACCCTCTGAACCCTTCCTTTTGGTTTTTGCAACTTGGTCATGTTTGTATTGGCTTTGTTTCCTAAAGTGGAGTAAAAAGAACAGGAAAATGTCTGAAGGAGACATCATATAGTTTCCCTTAGGAGGTGTGTGTGTCCCCTAGGAGACACAACTGGAGTAATGTTCTCACATTTCCACGACAAGCAGACTACTTTATATCAGGGTTGTTAACTAAAAGCCTCCGCAGTGTTCTGGCTTCAACTCCAATGGATCTCATGAGAAAATACATCATGAAAAGTTTATTTTTATTTGCAGGTTTTTCATAGTTTAAGTTTGGAGAGTCCCAGCTGAGGCCTGATTCATTCATAACAGGAACAAGTGAAGGTTGTCAGTGGGTGTGGTAGTTTGTTTCCTCTGCTTTGGTGTTTGTGATCCGTGTCATGTAATTAAAGCCTGAACACAACGAGTCAATGCCTTTTCAGCGAGAGCACACATTAACCGACACTGTTTTAGAGAATAAAATCAGGACAGAGTGAAAACACCCAAGTGATCCGTGAGTTTCAAGTGTGTTTGACCAAAAAGAGACTCGCTTAAAAAAAAAAAACATATTTGTATTTCTTACCATACTTCCTCCTCAGTGTTTCAGCGCGGGACAATTGGAGCATTTAGAAAGGGTGTGAAAAAGTCTGCTGCCTGTGGCCAAATGAATGAACTATGGCAGACTGCAGATTGTGAATAGGCCTTTTACAGGTCACAGACTCCATTCAGCCCACTGACACTGTTATTATCTGACCGTCATAAATGGGCCTAATTAATATTCTAATCATAGGCCTCCGGAACATTGTAAGCAAATCCACTGACTACATTTGGTTTTATTCACTCTCTCAGTGACTGATGGTGGAAAAACCCCTGAAGACTAGCTGCAGTCAGATCTTCTGTATATTATCTAAAGTTCTGGACAAAAGGCAAGAAAACAACGTTGGAAAGGATCAAAGAAACTGAACATGGTGGATTTTTAGTTTTGTGTGGCTTTGTAATAGTTGGTTCTCTCATACTAACTTCAGATAGTGAAAGGTTTTTAGGTGATTTGGTGAAATTATACAGGTTTTGAGAACTTTTCATTTGATGTTGGTGCCTTTAAAAAAACATTTTTTTGTGTGTTAAAACTAACTAATAGTTTTAAAATCATATCGATTTCTTACAAAAGATCAATGCATTTCTAACTGAGATCTAAATGAGATGTCCTTGTGAGTACTCAAGTGTTATAAAACAGAGCTTTGACGGATTAAAGTAACACTTCTGGCATCGACCATGACAATTAGTCAGTGTCAACAGTTTTAGTCAAAGTTTAGTCAACGTTTCATCAATTTAGCTTCTGTTTTTAAGTGTTTTTCAAAGTTCAAAGCAAGGGTCCTCATCTAAAAACCTTAAAGGGCCACATTCATTTTCAGAGGCCTTTCCGCGGGCTGGGGGTGCAGGGGGGTGGGGGGTGGGGGCTGGGTAGGCAGCGCAGAGTCACTGCTCAAAGTTAAACCAGGGAAAAAAACAGAGATTTTCGAACAGAGACCATGGCTTAGTGGTAGTCCCACCTGGGGGAGAGGGGTTCGAATCCTGCCCTAAAACATCGGGCCGACACACAAACGCTCACGCAAGAAAAAACATCAAGTGGGGCTGGATTTGGGCCGCTAGTTGCCAACTACTGTGGGAGCTGTGATTTACCACCAGAGCACCGTGAACTGATGTCCACAAGACAAATTCATCTAAATTTGAACTTTAAACTAAACGCTCTCTGTTGAACTAGACGGTAAACTTGTAGATGAGAACCTGAGTCCACGTTCAACAGATCGACACTCTAATGTGTTTGTTGAGGGTTTTGGTAGCCTAGCTTAGTGGTTTTTAAAATCGTTTTGCTTTAAGCATCGTTTATAGTCTACATGATGTTAATAGCTAAGTAAACATATATTTAACTTAAAGAAATGCATATATTACACAGAAAATGTATATTATAATAAACCCATGGAAGAAATGAGACGCATTTTGAATCATTTCCTGTTTGATCTCATGTTTAACTGAAAACCACAACATTTGACACACGATGAACGTTGAGGATTTTAACTTTTACTTACATAAAACACAGAGCGTCATATTATTTATTATTGTAATGCACCGGCACTTTATACAGCTATTAAAAATAATGAATATGCATTTTATTCTATAGTAAACAATGATTCCCAAAGTTGACAGTTAAAAATAATCTGAAATAGCTGATTTTTGATTTTGGGGATAAAATGCATTGAATAATACATTTAAAAATAGTTCTTTTATAAACATCCAGCTGTAAGAAACACAATCAGGATAAATTGAGGTTTCTATTTTAATTCAAACACTTTCATTTCTATATTTGTATTGCGATCCAGTCGTGTTTTAATAGTCTGTTGTTTATGAAGTGTCTACACATGTCACGCTGCAAACCAACATCATTATGGCTCAGTGTCTCTGGAAGTCTTCCTCTGCAGAGTTACAGAGTGTTGAGGACCTGAAGTCGATCTGAGCTGTGAGACAGAGCTCCATCAGACGGGGGAGCGAACAGACTGAAATGCTAATGTCTGCACGATGATAAATCTGCAGTATGAAATTGTCAGAACTGAGCTCAGAGCCCCGAGGCTGCGCGTTATTGCTTTATTCTATTAGTCAGTTATTACCAGCAATCACAGTCAACCCCCACACACAAAGCCCTTTTTACATTACATTTATCAGCTGTTGTACAAACGCTGAAAACATATGACGGCAGCCCTCAGAGCTGTGTTTCCTGGAGGGCTAGGAGGAGGTGAGGGGAGGGGAGCTCCAGCTGGCCTGTAATGCACATAATGCATCTGTTCACTGGGCTGGCCGGCACTGACACCAAGAGGACCACTTAGACCCGACTTGAAATCCCACTTTTTACATTTCTGTTCTCATAAATTTCTGATCTGCTTTAAGCTGACACGCTCGGAGTGGCGTGTTCACGATGAAGTGTGAAGGATGCTGTCAAATGTATGTTTCTGCTAATGTCTGTGTGTGATAATCACCTCACTATACACATCTAATTGTGCTACCTCTGCGCCCAGATGTTCAGCCCTGTGCCCTGTTTCCACTTCCTCTTATGGAAGCAGCAGCCTGAGGCTATTTACATCACTATCTGTGAAGTAATTACCATACTGTTTTATATAATGCCAAGGCAATCATAGGGTGATAACATGCAATTAAGCAGTGTTCTCTGATTTGTACGCAGGCAGTCTTTTCTCCCTCCATTCCTGAAGATAAAGTGCCCATCTCAAAATGTCACATCCTTGTAACTTAATCTGATTATTTTCAATTAATATTCATGTCTCCATCCGGGGATTGTTGCCCTTATTGACATTGATGAATTGCGCCTATTTCGATCCGAACTGGGACCAGAAACACTCAGTTTGGTTGAATGTCACCTGGTTTACTGTTTCTTTCCTTCATCAAAGTCTATTAGATTTAGATCATCTTTACGTGAAGTTTGTGCCTTTTTGACTTTATGAACAATGGTAACTAAAACAGAACCCATCAGATGGAGCATATACGTTTTTGTAAATTCTCAGTGCAAAAAGCACTTGATAAAACTTTAAACCCTATAAAAAATGACTACGTTTCTACAATTTCCACCACTGTTGAAAAGTGAAGATGCAGTATCATGGTTACAGGCGCTGCCATAGACAAGACATGGGGCTGACTATCGCCCCCGCACAAATCTGTGGTGTTTTTAAAAGTGTGAAAAATTTAATTATAGCTAAAAGTATAAAGAAAATTATTATAATTTAGCATACAGAAGCAAAAAGTACACAAATAAACTGAAGTTAACACCCAGAAACAAGTATCTAAAGGTGTTTATTTATCTCTTAATTAAAATAACGTCACATTCTTTCACATGTAAAGGGATGGGACTTAAGATGTGCGCTGACAGCAGCCACTAGGGGGACGGACATTCGCTTCAGCATCAACTTACGTACACTTTAAAAAAACGCCTAAAGTAGAGTAGACTGGATCTGTAGTCATATTTTTGTTTGGATCAGTGGATGGAAAATACTTCTAATATGATTCTTCTTCTGGTGCCAACACTGTTTATAGCAACATTATTGCCTCAGCAGGGACACCTACTGCTCAAGAGGAGAACTGCAGTGAGTGCTGAACACAAACAGCCCGACATCAACGTGGACGTCACAACTAGAGCAACAAGACAAGAGCAAAGTAAAATATTTGCTGTAGGATTAGGAAATTATTTAATTATGATTTTTTGGGGGGCCATTTTGGATTGTCTTTCTATATTAGTTATGAATAACTTTGATCTTACCTGTTAGCATCCTGAAAAGCCTATTTTTGGAGAAACAGTTGTTATCCAAATGGACTAGTGATATGTAGTAATTGTTTTAAAATCTTTCACAGAAACACACTTCACAGTGGCTGAAACATCCCTTTAAGGAATAATCAAATGAATTGGGCTGCTATTTGTTTTAGACATTTTCTCAAATTCTTTTTTTAGTACTTTGACAGAGTGACAGTTCGTACGTTGCTGTTATTTCATACTCATTGATTTATTTGTATTAATACATTGACCATGTACTAATCATATATAAATAGTAGGGGTGTAACAATATTGGAAATATTGCGATATCGTGATAGTAAAATGGTCACGATATCGTTGTGGTCTTGTCACGGTATTGAACAGTACATCCTGAGGTAAAAATAACCGGAGTATAAATTAAACTACATAGACCATGATCCTTTGCTGCCTTCCGAATTAACCAGTGCACGAATGGAAGCGTGCGCATGCCTAGGTATTTTTATTTTTGACAATAGTAAAGTTAATGACAGTTGTCCCAATGAATGGTCAAAGCATTATAGGTTGTGAGGCTTATTATTGTGAGTATAGCGACAATATCGTGAACCTTCCCACAATATCGCAGTAAATATCGTATTGTGAGGTTCATATCGTGACAATATCGTATCGTGGGATTTAGAAATTGTTACACCCCTAATAAATACCTAGTAATATTATCACAGTTTACATTCAGCATTTTTAGAATTGTTTTCAACACTTTTTGCATATGCATGCATATGATGCGGTAATTTGCAAAACAGTAGATTTATTTACCTACGTTGGGGTGGCTGCTAAGGTTGGTACGAAGTAGGCTGAGGTGAGTACAGGTAGGCAAAAGTGAGTATAAACAAACCTGTGGAGTGTCATTTCCAAACCCACTAAAGTATGTGTGCATGGTGACCAAATAGTAAAAATAAAGCTAAGGTGGAAGTACGAATTAACCTGCAGCCGCTTTGGGAAGGTAGCATGCAGCCATGAATGACAAGAGCCAAGGGACCTGCTGTTTATATTTTTACCCAGGAGAGAACTTGAGCCATGAAAGCCGGAGCCATCTGCTTCGGTTAACCAAGACACTCAACATAACTCCTCATCATCTGAACGAACGCACAGTGAGACATGTTGATGGAAGGCAATAAAAAGCTTTATCAAATGTTTTACAGTAGATGGAGGTTTTTAATTCTATTTATCTGTTTGCACACATAAATAATCCACAAATCTGGACCTGGTGAGGGGAGCAGGCTGCTCAAACGGGGAGGCAGCTCTGTCACATTTGAGTAGATTCTTCCATCTAGCCTGAGGGAGCGTGGTGCTCACCGTTTGAAGATTAAAACATCCACTGTCATTTCCTGCTCCAGTGGTTGCTTTACCAAGAGGAGTGGAGATATGAATTGTATTTTCCACCCCCTTCAGAGCTGATTATCGAGAGCCAGCCTTTCAGCGGCCTCCATGTTTCATGGTGGTCTCGGGAACAAGCCACCAAAGAGGTGGAATTAGAGGGCTGCGGATCAGCTGTGCGCTGTTTGTGTGTAACGTATTGTTCCCGCCACATACAAAAAGGTGAAGCATGGCTAAATCCTTTCTGCTTCCTTGTGTGGCTCTTGTGTGTTTGTGCACACAGCTGCGTGTCTTCCCTCACATCCTTGTGTCTGTGGCTGTTTACGTGCGTGTTGGTCTATTCTGAATGTGGTTGTTGGTGTGTTTAGACCCTCCATTTAGTCTTCCCCTTTAGCCCATCAGTGCGTTGTCAGCAGCACATCCAGTCGGAGCAAAGACCTGGGATCGGAGGAGGTGCCGTGGTGGGAGGCTCTAATAGAGCCATCAGTCAAGTGCCTGTCCAGCCGACCATACCACAGGGCGTTAGCGTTAATGCTGAGGCACATGCCGTAAGCGCCGAGGAGCAGGGCTGTTTGTCAAAGGGCATCCAATGTGAAGGAAGTTGTTAGTTAAGTGTGTTTGCCCTGTCACACGCCTGCATGACTATCCCACTGGAACATGTTTCTGTGGCTGCTTGGCTTTTGTCAGTTACTTGTGCTGTGAATTATGACTGCTACAGGATGCTAGCCACACCACACATAACAGTTAGCTGATCGTTTAACTGCCAGAGGGCTAATCAGATATTTATATTGATCATTTAGGCTCTTATAAAGAAAAATCTGGATTTTTTTGTTGCAGGTTTGGATGGTTTTCAGAGTTTCTCTCTGTCAAATTGTTAAAACAAAGTGCTAACAATTACCAGCTGATAAGTTAGTAAAATAAGCAGAAACAGGAT
The DNA here is from genome assembly GCA_006937965.1 of Callopanchax toddi. Lineage (NCBI taxonomy): Eukaryota > Metazoa > Chordata > Actinopteri > Cyprinodontiformes > Nothobranchiidae > Callopanchax > Callopanchax toddi. The sequence goes on from SSNR01000081.1 coordinate 1,918,255, forward strand.
CTGCATGAATAAGGCCAAGGTCATGCAACTGTGTCAACTCATCTCATGGTGTTTTATTCATATTTCATGCAAAATTTAAAAATTGTTGAATGAAATAATACAAAGTTAACGGTTTAACTAGTTAATGAATCACTTTTGTATTCATGCTTTAGTTTATAATCTTTTTCTATGTGCAGGACTTTGGTCAGCAGCAGTTGTTTTAGATGTGCTTTATGAATAAATTCAAATTTCTCATGAGTCACATCAGGTGAGGTTTAATCAACCAAAATGTTAAAAATAAATCACACCTTATCAAACCCCATCTTTGAATTGTTTTGACTGAGAGACCCCTAGAGGCAGAAATGTGCCACCATTTGCCACATTTACGTTTTTACAAACATCATAAACCATCTAAGTTACATAAATCTGAGGAAAAACAGCATCTGTTTTTGTTTGTTTACTCTTGTTAACTCTTTATTGGACGTTTTTTAGCACCAAGAATCAGGATGTTTTGTCAGAATGAGATTGTTTTCCTTTATAAAGTTTTACAGTGATGCTGAATATTCAGTTATGAAAATGTTGCCTCAAATAATTTTTAAAGTTCTTAATATTTTTAAACATTAAAAGAAAACTGCTGATTGCTGTCACATCAACTCAACGTGCTCATATATCAGTGATCACAAACTGGTGGCTCTCTGGCCCTAGGCGGCCCAAAAACTCCATCTATCCAACCCACACATTATTGATTAGTAATAAAATAATCTTAACCTCTATGAAGAAAAGATTTAATCAAATGGGAAAGCAATGTACTGGAGAACTGAGCTCAGCTCTCACACAGAATATTTATTTGTCTTCCTTTGGATCTCAGCTAATTGAATTTGTAAAGTTTATGTAAAGATCATTTACATCTTGTGTGTTAACTGATGAAAAAGATTGCTTCATGTTTGTTTCTAATGCAGCTCCTCTCCAGTGAAAGAAAAAATGAACCATTTTTAAATGCATTGCATTTGGGACTTTTCTTCAAGCATTAATGTCTAACTAAATCTCACAGGTTAGTCATAACTGTCATAATTTTTGGAGGAGCAACATATATATTTTTACACCCATTTTGATTACCTTTCCTCGCCTCGCCTTCTTTCGCTTATCCGGGTCCGGGTCGCGAGGGCAGCATACCAAGTCGGGCAGCCCAGGCCACCTTCTCCCCGGCCAAGTCCACCAGCTCCTCAGCTGGGACACCCAGGCGTTCCCAGGCCAACCTGAAGATGTATTTCCTCCAGCTTGTCCTGGGTCGACCTGGGGGCCTCCTGCCGGCAGGACATGCCCAGAACACCTCCCGAGGGAGGCGTCCAGGAGGCATCCTTACCAGATGCCTGAACCACCTCAACTGGCTCCTTGAGGCCATGGCTCTTGATCGGAAAAAGGTGGATTGCCAACTCCGGGTCGGGAGAGAGATCCTGCCTCAAGTGGAGGAGTTCAAGTATCTCGGGGTCTTGTTCACGAGTGAGGGAAGGAGGGAGCGGGAGATCGACAGGCGGATTGGGGCAGCGTCTGCAGTGAGGCGGACGCTGAACCGGTCTGTTGTGGTGAAGAGGGAGCTGAGCCAGAAAGCAAGGCTCTCGATTTACCGGTCGATCTACCTCCCAATCCTCACCTATGGTCATGAGCTCTGGGTAATGACCGAAAGAACGAGATCGCGGATACAAGCGGCTGAAATGAGTTTCCTCCGCAGGGTGGCCGGGCTCAGCCTTAGGGATAGGGTAAGAAGCTCGGACATCCGGGAGAGACTCGGAGTAGAGTCGCTGCTCCTCCATATCAAAAGGAGCCAGTTGAGGTGGTTTCGTTTTGAATACGTCTCCTGAAAATGAATTATCTAAAGGACTATTATTCTATAAAATATTTTTAATAAAAGAATTTCTGAAAAACATAAAAATTAAAATGCTGGAAATATGGAAGAGTTGTTTTTGCTATCCTAAAATAATATTTAGCAGCAGTGTGTTCACTGGGAAACACTGGAACCCACAGTTTAACTGGCTGAGTTCATTTTCTGTTTTGGTTCAAACCTTTTACATTTTTATAAGGGTTATTTTCCATATTTGCTATTTCTGAACAAAGACTAACAAGTAAAGTCCCATCCCAGTTTAAAAAGTGGAAATAATCCTCTAATATGCTTGAAAAATAAACTTTGCATCATATTTATTAAAAAAAAAAGAGAAGCCATAACTTTCTTTTAGCCTTCGAGCAGGTTTTATTATTGACCTCTGGTTTATATGATGAAAAGACAAAGACTTGATAGACTATTTGAACCCTTTAACTAGCAGATCAACCACTCGGTAGAGTATGCAATGCACTTAGTGAGTAAATTCTAAAAGAACACAGAGATGTTTCAATAAAAAGTTCAACTTTATCATCTTTCATTATTTATATTACATTAATATTATTACTTTTCACTATATTAACCCTTCCTGTTCCAAGTGAACTAAAACATGATCAAATGTTTTGCTTTTTTTCTTGCTGTGTAACTCAGAGGAGCTCCCTGACTGACTGACTGCTGCCATTAGACCTATTTAGTGTGTAATCGGTTATAAAGTCAGACTAAAGAAGAGACTTTTGGGCTACAGTCACACATTTTCTGATGTTTTTAACTACAGTTCATACCCACAGTAAAGGTAAGACTCCAGTGGCTGTAATGACCACACGCACAGCGGATGTTACATCACATGCAGCATGTTCTGTTTACTGACATAAATATGGATGCCACACATACTGTTGAATTGGAACTGATAAAATTATGACCAAGTGACAAAGGGAGGCCAGTTTGATCTAGTTGCTTCCTGCCTCATCTGGCGCAGGTTTGTGAAGTCTGTCGTCTGTCAGTGATGATGGATGAAAAGCAACCTGCAGACTGAAGTCGATTTGAAACACATGAGATATGCATCTTATCCAGGCCCACATATAAAAGAGACCCAGGTAAGATATGGGTCACATGTAGGCAAGGAGCTGGAGAACATAGCTAGTGTCTGGCAGAGGGCGCTGATACAGAAATGCTACAAATTCATGATTGTTGATGTTCTTATTGTTGCAAAAAAGCTAGAAAAAAATAACACATTTTCACATTATTTGTGATCTTTATAGGTGACAAATAATTTGAAAATGTCTATTTAGAGTAAAAAAAAAAAACTGTGTTGTTCACCAACCTGATACAGTTCCTGTAGTTCTTCATTTTACCTACAAAAATGTTAAAATCAAGACTTCTAGCTAATCTCTGGAGGCTGCTGGTCACTGGACACATATAAGTGAAAATCAAAAAACACGTATTTAGTAAAATAATGTCAGCCCACGTTTTACGTTTTTTCTCCATCATCATCACCAGTTTCCAAAAAGCAAAATAATGGTTTTGCCTGTTTGTGTATTTGTTTCCTGTTTATAGCTCACGAACCACAGAATTAATTTTAAAGAAACTCTCAGAAATGAATCACTGAATATAATTCTACTGTTCATCAACGTCTCAAACAAACTCAATTCAAGATGGCTGCCACAGCTAATCAACCTCAAACGCAAAAATGACAACGATTCAGTCAGTTTTGCACGTTGAGCTAAATTTCATGATGGTAGCTGAGATTCCTTCCCATTACATTGTGAGTGCTAACAGATCAGATCATGCATAATGTTAACAGTAATTTATGCAAAAAGGAGGCCCAACCAAGTACTGAGTGCATAGAAATGAACAGACTTTTCAGATTTTTTTCCACATTTTTTGAGACAGTAAATGTTTAGGTTTTCTGTAGCCATGATCAATAAAATCACAATAAATAAACAAAAGATTTATTTTTTTTTCACATTTTTCTGACATTCTGAGTTGTACCTGTACCTCATCATGTGGTATGAGTGCTCTGACTGGTAGCAGCAGACCTTTACAGCTATTTTAAGAGCTTGGCCCAAAACTTGTGTGTGTGCGCATGTGTTGGAGCCACATCCTGTGTGACCTTCTGGAGTGTGAGAGCAGCCACAGTGTGACACACACACTCACTCTGCGTGAAGCAACAACCAGCACTGCCCACTCTGCACCATCGGATCAGCATATCGCTCCACTTCTGCTGCATCATTCCAACATTAACCCGGCCGCGTCCTCAGATCGGAACACTCCCCCTTCCTGCCTTACAAACACACATTTTCAGCTTCTGTCGCTGTTTTCTACAAATATAGATTCTCATCATGAACACACAGTGATGTCAAAGAGGCCCCTTGTTTAAATTATCATGGAATCTTGTTTTATGAAAAACAACACATTTGCACCTACTGGAAAACACGCAGAAGATATAGAAAACATTTCAAACATAGGGAGCATCGCCACACTTTCTTTGGGAGCAGAACGTTGCCTCGGGCTGGAAGTGAAACGCTTCAGCTGTTTCCAATACGACAGCTCTGTTTTTAGCAGAAGCCGAGATGTAAAGATAGCACGTGTCGAAGCATATAGACCTTTGTGTTCACTTGGGACTCGCTGCTTGTTTAGAGAATCTCTGATCAAAGCCTCCCCTCCTGAGAACCGCTTTATTAGATTTCACACCTTCCCCCGCAGGAGTCAGGAGGGGAAAAAAACACAAGAAACAAACACAAAGCACACTTTTCTACATCAATAAATATTCATTTTCCCACTCAGATCAATCCCGTTTTATTGTTCGTTTATTACATTAGAGGTTATCAGATCAAGCTAGTAGCGGGTTTTGACACAAGTGCTGTAATCCTAAATATTTTCGAGCCGTAAAAAAAAAAAAAAAAGTGTTCGGACCCTGAGGAAAACCTTCCTGGTGATTAAGTGCAGTCTCATCTGCATAATGACAGAGGAGGAAAAGCATCTTTTAATCGGCTGGGATTAAGTTTGGATTGAGAAGACTCTTTCTTTCTTTTTTCTTTTTTTTTTTTTTTGGTTGAATGGGATCTGGGCATGCTGCCAAATGAATAGAAAATGGTGTTCTCTTCCCCTCCACTGGTCACGGCACTCCCTCATCATTAGGAGGCAAGTACATGTGAGCTATTTCAGATTTGATTTTATTAACGTCAGTGTCTTTCTTTTAAACGGTGGTCTTTGTAGTTCGGCCCCTCCATTTTCTGTTTAGGATAAAAACATCTTTTGATATTCAGCTTGAGGACTATCAGGTAGTTTGAAGACATGTGTTCGCTTCTGAAGATGTTGATTTAGATCTTATTCTTTGTTATGATTAATTTTTTTTGGGGGGTGGGGGGCATGGCTGGTTTTATTAAGATAAAACCAAAATGTGTTTTTTTTTTTTCCTGTCATCTTTTCAAGTGCTGCCATTGTCAGCACACAAACAGGCTGAGCCGCTTCCTGCTCCCCTCAAATGAACCGTCTGGCCTGGAAGCCGGGCTAAAGCCAGAGGTTAGAGCTCCATTTTTCCTCCCTCCTCACCACGTCACCATGGAAACGGATATAGAAATCACACACTGTCTCTCCTGGGAAGAAAAGCCCGGGTGACTCCACACACAGTGGCACTTTTGTGGCACATGAGGAGAAGCGGAGTTCATTTAGGGGAGCTGGGGTCGAGGATGAGCATTCAGTCCGCTGAAGAGTAAAGATCAGTCTGGTCTGAGAGGGGATGCAAACACAAAACCAGAAAGAGAAGGTGACAAATTAATCTATGACTGATTCAGTGAACACGTTTCATCCATTCAGAGGGACTTTAACACATTTATGGAGGCAATTTTTAACAGAACTTGCGTTTTATCGCATTAAAATCTCATTTTGCTGCATCTTTTGTCCATAAAATTCAATAATTTGTCTCACAAGACATGAGAGGCCTCTGCTGGCTGCAAAGGTCCTAACACATCTGTCACATCCGTGCCAAACAAACCACATCCTACACACGGGACTGTGACATAAGAGGCGTTCGGAGGAAGCTGCTACTGTAAAGCGTTCAAAATCCGAGCGCAGCTGTTTGTGCCACGGTTTAGTCGGGAAGCTTATTAAAATTCAACGCGCAAACTGTTTGATGGATTTAATCTACGAAGTGAAAAGTCTTCTTCCTCTCTGTGTTTAAAAGCATGTGTCTAAATCCGTTCAATAAAACCGTCAAAGGCTTCACGCTGCTAGCTGAACAATAAAAATCAATACCATTAAACACTTCTTTAAGAAACCTTAAGTGTTTCCCCAGAGGCCTTGTCAGTTTCCATGTATCATATCTTTTTACAGACTTGTCAATAATAAATTTGAGAGATCTTAAATTCTTCATTACGTCTCTGAAGCAGAGGTCTCTTCTGTCTTTTTTCTTTCCTCCGACGTTTTTTGAAGATCCAGGTAACTGATGGATCGATAGGAGATACTCTGAGAGAAGAGCGAGCGTACCTTTCATGCAGCAGTAACCTGTTTTTTCCAGCTGTCTGAGGCATCCGTCCAATCAGGTGCAGCCGCCCGGCTGACCACAAGCCCGATCGCTCGTTTCCTGAACACATTCCAATTCCTTCACAGGCATATAAGCAATTTTTACAGTAGTTAAGCAGAGGTGGAACAGCTTCACATAATCTCCCTTAGAACCGTCTCCACTGTCGGCCCAGTGACAAATCACGTTAAATCCCAGCCTGAACTCAACCACAAACTGGAGCTTGCTCTGTTTTTAAAGCTAACAAACATCCAAAGCCTCTGAAATCAGTGACTTTTTAGCTTTGTAATTGACTAAAACAAGGCGTGTGTATGTGGCGAGCAGGGGTTTGTTGGGTGTGAAGCCCAACGGGTGTCAATGGGTCAGTTAACGATTAAACAGGTTTGGTTTTAACCATCATTTACTCAGCTTTTCACTAACTTAACCATTGGTCTTCATGCCTAACTTGACACTAACTTGATTCCATGGAGCAGCTTTCATTGTTTAACCTCAAGCTGACCATGACGAAGCAGCCTTTTGAACGTAGCCAACAGGCTTACTTCCACTACAAAGTAGTGAAGAGAATAGAAATGCATCAATGCACAAGTTACAACTAGAGCTGTGATACTGGACCTTAAAAAACCTCAAGGGTAATTTTAGTATGTATTTCTGCAGAAGTTCAAAGGAATAAATACTTAGACGATGTATTTAAGATGCAATAAAATCGAAGAAAAGTGAAGATAATTAGACCCAAATCATCTTTTTTCACAATGTCCCACGTCAGCAAACATATTCAGTTTAGAATCACGTTAAAACAAGTAAAGCTCTTACTCTGGAGAAGCCTTACGATACATTTTAAGAATACTAACTGACCTATTATAACTAAAGCTCTAAACGAGGACCTAAAGATTGTTTCTCTCAAATTGTGTTGCTGAAATTCACAATTCAGTTTATTTTTCATGAGTCAAAAAGGACAAGGGCGACTCTACAAAAAGCAACACAATAGCAACAATAAAATCTGCGTAAGTGTTGGGCGAATATGGCAATTAGTTAGCAGGTTTATCCTATACACCCCACATGACCCAGCCAGAAATAAAAGTTTTGCAATAGGCTTTTGCTCATTCTGTTGCAATTTTGTGTCTCCATTAGGTCAATGACCTAATGAGATGCTTAAAGACGTTTTGGATAGTCCTTTACAATGATGTTTGCAATTTGTTGCCAGCAGTCGTAGCCCAATGAGATACTAGCTTAGCTCAAAGATAGCTTTTTAAAATGGACAGCTTTCTGATTTTGTTGCTTGATTATAAACTAAATATTTATTATATTTGTGGCCAAATTAGAGATTTCAGAATGTCAGATTAAAGCCAACATTCTGAATGATCTCACTTGAGCTGCAGGGCCTCCCACTCATGCTGATGGACATTTTGAGCTCTTCTCCATTTAGCTTTCATGTCAGGAAGTGCAAGAAATGTCTAACAAATTCAAACATAATGCTGACACTTTCTGACTAAATTGAAAGATAAAAATTTGCCTGAGTATAACAAACATGTCGTGATTTATTTGCAGTAACTTTACATGTCTCACATGACCAAACCACGAATGAAACTTCATGCAAAGGTTTCAAACCAGTTCCATGTTTCTAATTGAAAATGGGCATGTTTTCTTGCAATGATGCATCTCTGAATGGTCGCCAACCTAATGAGAATCTGGCTTTATTGTCACTTTATGAAATCTCTTATTTGGCCACAAACATTAAAAACATCCAGCTTCTTAACATTTAACAAGATTAGAAACTTCTCAACTTTAGAAAGTTTTAAAACTATAGTTTTTTTTTTTTGCCACTTTTTAAAGATTATTGACAGCAAAAATTGTGACTTTAGATTTTAAGAATTAACCCTTTACACAAAATATCAAAAACACTTGTAAGGAAAAGCCCATCTATCCCAGAAACCAGGTTTTTGACCCCTAAATTTGCTCTCTTTAATGCTGAGAATGACTCTTGGTGATTGTGGGTGTGGAGACCCTCTGAGGACTGCAGTACGCCTCATCACCCGTACACCTCGTCTCCTCCTCCCCCCTCTCACCCCATCCTGTCTGAGCTTCATCAAAGCAAAAGTAGCTCAAGGATTGCTAATGCTTCAGATAGTATAGCCCTAACAACCCTGAGGTTGAGGAATTCTCTGGCCATTTTTTTCTCCCCCCCACCCCCCATGCTTCACTTTCACCATCTAACCCCCTCCCCCTCAAAAAAGAAAAAAAAATGCTTTTCTCTATTAATCAGAGCTCACAGCTCAAACTGGTCTTCAACTTCCTCCCCAATCCGTGCTAAGCCTGTCATTTCTGGCTATTATTTACTTTAATGGGCTTTGGCTGATCCCTGGCGAAGCCTTGGATCTGAGAATAATGCGACCGAGGGTAGCAGGCCTCCGACGCAAGCGCGGGGCTGCCTGTAGATTAGCTATGGCAGATGGGCTTTACAGGGGCTTCCTGTGAGCAGGAGTGCTGATTGAGAGGGCATAATGAGAGAGGTGGTGTCCTCACAATGGACCCAGCCACCTCGCTGCACCTCTTGCGTCCAAACAACTCCCCCCACCACCCCTCATTCTCCAAGTCCCTC
>SSNR01000081.1:1927285-1955159 GCA_006937965.1 Callopanchax toddi
CCCCCCCCCCCCCCTCACACACTCCCCCTCTCTTCCTCTCTCTCTCTCTCTCTAGCTCAAGTCGGAGAGCAGAAACAAGCACAAAAGCAACTGTAAATAACCATGAATGTTAATCCAGCATTAATTGGTTCCCTCTCAAACTGGGTGTGGATTTTCACCGGCTGGGCTCCTCCGTGGGTCATTAAAAGGCACAAACCTCTTTTCATCGTTTACTTAACGAGATTTTCTTTCTATACTCATATTAAGAAACAGCAGCGTTATCACGATGACCTCACTTGATCACATTTTGTCTGAACAATGGAGTGAAAAATCTGACCTTCCTCCTCTTCTTCCTTCTCATGTCATAACACATCTAAAATAAAACCGCTGTCACAGTCGTCGTGCTCGCTCTGCAGTGTTGTTCACATCTCTCACCTGTGTGTGTGTGTGTTGACGCTGGGCCACACTGGGGCAAACACTCTGCAAATGAAGTGTGCACAAAACCCCCGGGGTCAAGTTTGTGTACAAGAGTTAAAATTTTGTTGCGTCCAACTCTCTGTGTCTGCAGCTCGGGAAGTTTCCACACAAGAGCCGCTACACAATCCACAGACTCCAATTATCCCTTTTCCTCTGAGCCGCCTTAAGCAAGTTTTTCAAAACTCCTTTCACTTCGCTCTTGTCAAGCAATGAAAGAAAAACTAACCACCATGTCAAGAGAACTCAGCTGCCTAGCAACGGGGCCACAGTTTAAGTCTGATTTGCTTCAGGTTTTTGAGTAATGGGAATTGACAACGCTAAGCCAGTCACAAGTGTTGTTTGTCACCTCTGAAACGCAAACAGAAATGCATTGTTTTTCCAAAGTATCGAGCATATGATTGATGTTTAGAGCCTGCGATGGTATTGTTCATTTCTCCCTCGTCTTTTTGTTAGTTTCTTTTTGCTTCAGGACCGATGTCATATCTTTTCACGGCGGGTTAAAGGTTCTGAAGGAGCATGACAACGCGCCGCTTTTCACCCATGCAGCAGACGGCAGTGCGGCGCGCGCATTCCTATAACCGGTGAACTTTAATGATTCCATTCAGCCTGTGTCGCATCTCACCCAGAAATAATTTAATAAGAAACTTTGGCCTTCAGAAGTCTCTGTGTCCTGTCACAATAGTCAGAGGGACGCACACAAAAAGGCAGCCCTGAGTCCAACAAAGAGAAAGTCCTGAATGTGGGGTAAAAAAAAAAAAAGCCTTTGATACTTTTCATCTGTTTGCTCTGCGACTTTATGGGATTTGTTTTTATCTGACAGACCGTGATGTTCGAATATTTTAGTGTTTTAGCTTCATGTTAGACTCTGGTGCATTTTTTAAACACGTTTTTATTCTTTATTTGTAGAAAAACACAGAAACTGATGGAGGACATGTTTAAAAATGTATTTTAATTTTTATCTCATGTATTTATTTATGTGGACTTCAAAATAGGCTTGTAAAATCAAGGAATTTATAGAATTATTATTTTAAGAAAGCAAACATTATTGTCTTTAAATACTGTCCTCCGTTTTTTTCTCAACATAACAGAAAACTTTGTTTAAAATCTAAAGAAAACCAAATCATAATTTTAATAGCTCATAGGATTGTTATCAGCATCTATTTTAAAAAGTGTGAAGGAGAAATATTAATTTTTACTAAACTAAAAATGTATTTCTGCATTTAATACAAGCATAATGATTTATATTCAGATAGATCTCAATTAAAACTAAGATAAACATTTATTAAACCTGCTATTAAATGCATAATCAATAAGAAGTTCTTGTGGTGAACAGAGAGCATGAAAACCATTTTTTAAAGGTAACAAAATGAACATTTCATGTGAAGTCACCACCCTTTGGATTGGCTCTCTTCTTCATCCTTTTAACTCAGTCCACTGAATGTGGTTCTATGATTTGGAAGATTTTTCTGCTCCACTGAGTTTTTTTTTTCAAAGGCACAAAATGACACAATAAGGAAGCCATCCATCACAAAGGAAAATTAGTGTAGAAATAAATGGCAGCCTCTCCCCCTCTTCCTCGTCCCACGTGAAGCTCGGACGAAAATCAAGGTAGACAGCGGAGAGTAGTCAACAATAACCTCAGTGACATCAAAGGCCCAGACAGTGGTACTGATGGAGCCCACGGAGGGCCTGAAACAAAATAAACAGAGGCTGAACCCCCATTTCAACGCCCCTTTGCTGCTGCAGGTCTTTGGTGAACCTATGATGTTTATAGTGCCATCTGCAATGGGTTGTTAGCCTTATCTCTGCTGCAAACCGTTTCCTCCCACCTATAGGGTTAACACTGGTCCTGGTGATAACCGAGCATCTTATCCTCACATGCAAAAAAAAAACAAAAAAGGAAAGATTGTTCCTAATTGTGAAAAACCCCACTGTTCACTTTGAGCGTCTCGCATTCATCGTCATTTCAAAGCACGTTCCGATCTATGGGAGCTAATCGATTCTCACAGTTCCTTATATGAAAGCTTGTAATTTCATCAAGTTTTTGCGAGCGATGATCTTCCTAACTGCTTTGATCAGAGTTTTCTTTAAAACTCTCGTCGTGATCAAGGATCTAATTTCACACAACAATCAGAGGAGTTTCTGCAGAAATGATGGAAGATCACGAAACTTTCATCACTTTAATGTATACTGGAATACGAGAGACGTCTGTGCGTTGTCGTGCTCCGTTGCTCATTTATAATCATCAACACGCTGAAATAATCAAGAACTACATCACCACAACAAATAGTGCTTGGTGTGAAAAACATATCTGATGTCTCCCAGGTTCTGACACTGTCTAAAATGTCTTCCTGCATTCATAATAAATGGCTTTCAGCACTCATGCCATCTGTCCTTAATGAGTCCATTTTCTTCTCCGAGCCATTTCCATACTGTATTGTGCATTGCCTTACATGCATTTGCATAATTGTTCAAAGATTTTTTTTTTTGCGCCAAAATAGATATCCATGCTGGGAGTGAATGTGAGAGGATGAAGCCGGGGAAGAATAGAAGATGTTTGTGAAGTAATGTGCAAAGAAAATCCATTTTCCCCCCCCCTCTTTTCTAAGCCCCACGGTAACCTAATCAGGAGTTGCTTTATCTGCTAATCCACATTTAAACTTTAACCTGTAGGGGGGCTCTTTGTGTTAGTTAATGTAAGCATAAAAGCAGAGGCTGGCCTGAATGACTAATCAGATCCATCATACGTTGTAGGGCTAAATAGCTTTACGAAAGCGAATCAAAATTAGCGTGACTTCCATCTGAGGGGAATCGGGAGTAAACTTTAAATGAAACAATAGACGTGTTCGAGAACATTTAGCATTCCAAAGCCGAACAGAAGTGGTAAAGGTTGGTAAACGAAGGCATGAAAAGGCTAAACTCGACATCAGCAGCTGCTTTAGGGGATGGAGTGGAAGGACGGGCGTGTAACACGAACAAATGCTGGGAATTTAATAAAAGGTGATTTGATGGGGATCCCTAGAAGGCCCACAGGACGCTCTGAGGCTATACAATGACAAATGACAGCCATGACAGATGACATATTAGGCTTTTAATATTTCAGTATATAAAGACAATTAGAAGTTCAGGCTCAAAGGAGGGCGTAAATGAGATCATCCGACAACAATGGTTAATTCATAGCTGGGATTCAAACCTAGAAATGTTTAAAATTTTTAGCATTTTTGTTGAAGAACAATCAAGTAACTGATTATATAGAACTATTTGTTTAAAGCCACTTTATCGCCATCGACTGTGAATATCACATTATTTACCGTGACACAAGAACTCCTGGTTGGATTAAATTACCTGTCACAAGTGTTACATTCTAAATTGTGCAATTCACACGAGACATCAGAGAAATTGTGACTTTCTTTTTTCTTTGCTTCTTTTCACAGCATTAAACATCTGTTGACAGAGTTCACATTCATCCCTTTGGGACTAGCACTTTAATTTGTTTTCCCTCAGATGGTCTTACAGTACGACACGTCAAGACGCCAAATGCTCGTCTGTGGCACAACAGTCACATATGGAGTCCCAGGTGAAATAAATGTCATTTATACATTCTTTTTTTCTCTCTCTCAACCAAATCAGCTAACAGTAATGTCAGTTTTTAAAATATACATGTATTATTCAGTTTATTGTTCCCATGGGGCAGATTTTACTTAATTTGTGAAGAGGATGTAGAAAAAGCTGCCCCCTTCGTGGGGTTAAGACTTGTAAAAATGCTGCTGTTCACACTCTGAAACCCAAATTTAAACATGAACTACATATATATATTTGTATGGACAGTCCCTATAGTAGTGCAGGTAATTAGCTCACTGTATGGGAGAGGTTGAAAGTTTGGGGAATTGCACTCAAGGTGATAATCATTTTCATTTTAATAAAGTTTGCTGCTCCCATGGAATAAGTCTATTTTTATGAATCATACACGCTCGCTGAATGCTAACTAAGACTGGGCCGGTTGAAGATGGAGCTGTGGAAGAGGTTTCCTGCGATCAGTGCACATGAAAGAGCTCAGAGTCCTCTGGTTCTGTTATTGTCTTGTTTCTACCAAGGACCCAGAGCCCTTCTGTAGGATCTAACTCCATCTAGTGGCCCTCTGAGCGCTCTTCAGCAAGCAAACAGCCTCAAAGTTAAAACAGCTGTATGCACAACATTCCACATCCTACATCAGTCAGAATGTTGGATTTTTTCTTCAACAACCTACAGCTCATTGTTATATAATCTACTTTTTACTATATATTTTTAAACTTTTAAAACAATAACCTGATCCTCTTTGGCCATGTTTCTGGAGGGGCTATCAGTCAGAGGCTGGGGGGCAATAAAACAAATTTCGAAGCCAACACTCAAAGCTTAATAATAAAAGAAGCCATCTCTGGGGACGTGTAATCTTTGTACATCCTCTAAAGCTCATTATTCCCATAATTCCACAATAAAGTTGTCTCTGTCATATTAATGTGTTTTTTCAAAGAATTCTAATGAAGTTGTCCAGTCCGGTTTTCATTTAGCAGATTACAGTACGTAAAGAAACAATAAGGGAGGCCAAGGCTTTGCGACTGTAATCACTCAATTTACAACCACTCTCAGGACTTATATGACAGGCCAATTTTCACACTTATTAAGCCTCTGACACACTTGAAATAATCGTATTAGCTTTTTTTGTGAAATTAGCCCCAATTTCTGGCAGACATTCATGAATCAATGTAACAGAGCCGTATATAACTTCTATTAATGCTCAGCAGCAGGCTGGGGTGAAAAGACTTGGGCCTTTAGCCTGAGCTATAAGTCAGATACTGCCTCTGCTATGCAGCACACTTTAACATGATAGTTTAGATCTCTATGAGTGGAACTTTGTGAAAAAGGAAAGTTTAGGAAGAATAAATTATTTCCTGTTAGGATTAAGGGTAAATTGCTCTTTGAACGACCTCATTTTGGTGGAAACTGAGGATAACGTTGTCAAGCTAACGATTGGCAAGCTAACAGGACAAAAGTGGAGTTCTCCCTTCCCTAATCTAAAAAAAATTAACTATTTCATGTAAAAGCTATTTCCTAAACCTCTACATTGTGAATGTCACGTTACATGTTTATTTGGCAGGAATTTAACAGTTTGGTCTGTGCATATAGCCTATCAGCTAGCTGCAGCATCATCAGTCCAGCTTGGAGTACTTCCTGTAGGAATTTGATAACTTTAAAATGGGAAATTTAACTGTAGCTATAAATGCTTATTTAAAAATTGACTGTATTGTAAAAGTTCATTTTAAAAAAAGTGGGATTTGAGATAAAAATTCTGATATTGGATTTTTTTTTATGGCGGTAGCAGTTATGCTGCTTAGACTAGCCATTAGCTACAACAATAATTTATACCGATTAATCATTGAAGTGTATTTTTACAAATTTGAATTAGCCTTTAAATATATATCAAATATGTGTTATTACATTGAGGAAACATTTTTGAAACTTGCTGCCATGAGGGTAATATTGACTTTTTGCAGCCTCCTTGGTTTTGTTTTCCACTTGCTATGTTTCACATAGCTCACATTTTGCCATGGTGCCACCAGTAAACATTGCCAAAGTAGCAAGCACGAAAACATACGGTGTCATAATTCACCTCCACAAAACGAGGCCTCTCAATGGGAGCGTTGGAGAGGACAAACACAAGGATCTCGTCTCATCAGCCCCCACCAGTGAGGAATGCACACACAGCAACCAGGTTCTAGTTGGGGTATGCCACATCCTGGTACTTTTATCTTTGACCCCTGACCCCCAGCACATCTGGAAACATAGTTGGGAGTCAAACTTGAGGAAGTTTTCTTTTCTCCTCACTCACCTCACTCTTAGCTTTAAAGTTTTCCTTCGACACAGCGGACGTAGCTCTCTCAAAGAAGAGATGTTTAATGGCAGCACTGGCTATGAACTCTGGGATATCGGCAACATGAGCAGAGATGGTGAGAAAACACCGTTGTTCTTCTTGGCTTGGTCGCTTCGAGGCTTGGAAACAGATAAACATCTCAGCTGTAGCTGGACGTCTTTGATGTTCCACGGTGGTGATGTGAACACGGAGCTGGAGCCAGTTAAAACATGTCCGAGCTGGACGTTCTGAAGTATCACACTGAGAAACCTTTTTTCTTCATGGGATCGAGTGTTTCCAATCAGCTCTTTATTAGCTCTTTTTGCTAAGTGCTCTAAGCTGGAACACTTACCTTTCTCTCTGAGCATTTAAACATTTCTTATAGTTCTTTGTGCCTTCTCTGAAACGACTGAGTGCAATTATACACGCGGGGTGGATGTCGTTATTCTAAATCGTCTGCTGGTTGTGACCAAACAAATCGGCAGCATGAGTCAGCAAAAAGGTTTCTAAGGGCGCAAATAAATAAGCTAACTCACTATTTTTAAATAAAATCTACAAGTAAGTGAAGATATTTGACTTTCATCAACTGTTATCTGTGTCAAAGAGGCTAAAACTACAAATACTATTGAAAAGGACTTGCCTGTCAACATCTTTCTGAGATTTGTAGCTAATTTTTTAGCTAAGATGAAGACATTTAGCAGTTCTGATATTTACAGAAGCTCCGGTTTTATACCGTTTTGTCCAGCTGTTTTCTCCATCGCTCTATTTGTTTTCCATAACTTTTTGTAAATTGAGGAATTATATTATTACACGTATAGTTTTCCCTTGAAATATAACTAAATGTATCTGCCCTTAACACGATGATCCCTTAAATGTATTGATTTGCTGACATTTTCAGTACAGGCTTCCATAATTTTGAATGACAGTGGTGTAAAAGTATATATTAAACTTTCCCTTTTCTTGTAAAATGAATAAATGTATTTAATGAGATATGCAATGCCTGTGAATGTCTTCTGACTCGACGCATAATTGCTGCTTGTCACGAACAAATTGCTTGCACTCAGTCAAGAGTTCATTTTTCCTTTTGCAATGCACAACTTTTACTCCACGTCTCAGCTTTGTGCAGAGTTTTTAAACAAGTTTTTGCTTCGGTTAAATGTAAAATCCTGTTGACTTAAAACTTGTTCTAATTTTGTAGAAGAATTAACCTTAAATGAGTACGTCAATGGTTGGCAACATTTACATCACCAGAATAAAAAAAAAAAGTGTGTTGTAAAAAACAGGCTGTATTTTTTACCATCTGTGGCTCTTGCTGAGCGGTGCTGCTTAGGGGAGACCATTTCAAACATCTTAGTACTCAGTGGTGTCCTGGCCTACCCACACTTTCCCCAACGCTCTGCCTAGTTTGCTCATATTTGGACCTGATAGTGCGAAAATACATTTTGGTCTATTTCTCTTGATTGTTACCTGCCTCACTGTTTCACATCGTGCGCTATTTCAAAAAGAGAAAGTTTCACATTCAAACTTGTCAGCCAATTTTTAAGAAAGACCAAGAAATAACACTTTCTCAGAGTTATGGAATGTAATCTAGAGGCTTTTGATCATTTATGGACGTCATGGCTGTCCGGTGATTAAAAGTACTGTCTTTTCTACTTTAGTAGATAATGACAAAATACCACAAAGCAAAGAAAAAGACTTCATAGCTAAACTTGTTTGTTCTATCAGTGCAAACAGATCAGCAACAATCACAGGCTGGTTCACTCGGGCCAGACAAGAAATCTAGTAAAGAGTCTGGGAGGCAACAGATTAGAGGAGGTCACATCATGCTAATGAGAGTCATTACTATCACACGATAGCCAAATAAACTAATTGCCATCTTATTTACGAGACAGTGTGTCCTAAATCAAAAGGTTAATTACATCTGAGACAGAGTCCTTCACTAGAAGCTGACCTTTAGGGGTCTTTTTTAGCCTTTCTCTGTCTTCCTTCTTCTTTTTCGTACCAAAGACAAAAGACAACATCTACATTGAGTTGCCTGCATGTTTATTGATAAGCTTCAGGCGCAGACCCTTGCTTGTTACTTTTTTTTTCTCCATAAAGTACCAGGCTGCATAATTAGCAAACATCATCAGACAAGACGTGGTGCCACCAAGGACTTTATGTTTCCTGAAGTTTGTGCGCCCCGAAGCCTTCCCTCAGCCACCAAAGAATGTTTGCTCTTCTTGAAATTAGATGGGTTTAATTGCTGTGGAACAACAGAACCCCTCGCTCCCCCCCAACACACAAACACTCCAATACATAAAAAGTGTAAGATCGGGCGGACTAATTATGCTAATAGCCAATTGTTCAACCGTGATGATGTGTTTACTGAGGGAGTTGATGTGTTTCCTTTTGCTTCGTCATAAGCGGCCCGTGTACGGGTCCTCTGTGAGATGGCTGCACCTGAAGGCAAGAGGACGGCGGCCTCATCCATCCTGCCTAACCCATTACCCTTGGACAGGGAAGAAGATAAATATTGTTGCAGATGCCTTACTCCCTGCAAATGAGATTTTTCAAGCCAGATTTATCAAGCCTTGGCGGGGTGTTTAAGGCTCCAAAACTTGGCCCTCGGCATGATAAAATGGCAGCACATGTTTCTGAATCACCCACCATCGTGTTGTTGCCAAAGGGTTATGATGATTTACTCAACTTTTTTTATATACTGTTGTGCATCACAGCCACGAAAGCATCCCATAGTTTGTTCTCTGGAAATGTCTTACATTTTGAACAGAGCATTATCAGTCTCTTTTAGAAAAATGTTGCTTTTTGTGTTGCAATGACTGCAGGCCTTTCTACTAAGTAAAAACACTGTCATCACTATGTAGTGAAAAATGTAGATTTCAAGTTAGATTAAAGTTTTTTAAGATCTCAGGAGAAAATAGTTCCCTTCAAAATGCTGCACGTGTATTCTTCATCAGCAACGGAAGTCCTGCTTTATAAAAGGAAAGACAGTAAGCGGATTGTGCTCTCACCTAAATGTGCCATGGAGACACCGATGGAAAAAATTCATTGGTTCTGCAGTAAAAGTATCCGAACCTGTTGCTGCCAAGCCTAGGATTTAACGGCCCTCGATGGAGCGTCCCACAGTGCAGGTCCATGTTTACACTGGCAAGACATGTGAAAGAATTAGGATCATAAAACACAATGGCCACACAAAAACTTACAGGGACTGAGCAGCTGAAGGTAACTATGTTTACAAGGTTAGATTTATGACTTGGAATAAGGTTACTTATAAAAAGTTTATACAGATTATCCATCCATTTTCTTAACCACTTCATCCAGTGAAGGTCGCAGTGACCTGGTGCCTATCTCCAACATCATGGGGCGAGAGACAGGGTACATCCTGGACTGGTCACCAGTCCATCACAGGGACACACAGAGTCAAACAAGACTTACAACCACACACACCCTCATACAGAAGCTGAAAGAGGACATGCTTATAATAGTTCTTTCATCTTGTTATCCTAATATGAGTCATTTATCCTGATATCTTGATATGACGAAGCTTGTTTTCTCGTTAAACCAAGTTATTTATCTCATTTTTACAAGATAATAGATGCGGCCGTTCTTGGCTTCTGCCATTTACATGCACATCAGAAAACCAAACTATTAAATCGACTGAAGTTGTTTTTTTAAATGCATGTAAACACGTTAATCTGACTGAAAACAAACTGACTCTAATCGAGCTGAAGCACCAAGATAATGCAGTAGAAGCTCGATTAGGTTGAAGGCTCCCAGTTTATTAACATAAGATCGACCTAGATCAACTTAGATGTGCATGTAAACGCACTGACTCACAGCTAGATTTAGAATTTAGAGTCACCAGTTAACCTAACATGCATGTTTTTGGTTCATGGCAGGAAACCCACCATGCATTGAGAGAACATGAAAACTATACGCAGAAAGGAGTCAAACCTGCAACCTTTGTGCTGCAAAGCAAAAGTGATTGTTCCTAAATCTACTTTTCCTACAATATTTTGTCTTTTGTTTAATCGTATTGCTTGACATAAAAAGATGAGAGCACATTGTTTGTTAGCCTAGTGTTAGCCAAACGTCTCATGAACTAGGATTTTAATAAAACTTTTGTACATGAACAACTCATTCACTTTTGGCAGATTCAAGATGGCTGCCTCATCAAATCAATATTAATTAACAAACACAAAAAGCTACAATTAACTCAGTTTTGAATATGTTAAACCTGTTAGCAGAATAAATCATAAACCACACGAAAGGATTTTAATGAATGAACATCTACAAATGATTAACTTCTGGAGTCCATCCAATTCAAGATGGCTACCACAGCTAACTATAAAGACAGTTAAAAGATGCTAATGTTGTAGTCTCAAAAGGGGTCTGCTAACACAGAAACAACTGTGACAAAGCACTGAAGTCGAAATCTGAGGCCAAACTCTATATATCCTGTAACACAAACCTGGAAAAACACTACCTTAAATCTACACCTCGAGGGAGTAGGGCCTCCGACCAGAACCAGCAGGTGGGTGTTTGTAAAATAAACATAAAACTCTGGCTGAGGACTTTACCTGCACTTAGAGCGAGGAGAGCAAAAACCTTCAGGATGGCTGGTTTTCACCTCGCTTCCTGTCTTCACTGTAGGTAAGTGGAAACAAAAACACAAAGCCATCGCAACCTGAAGTAAAATCATGAACTACAACTTAAAAAACACACAGACAGGCAGGACAGATGCTGACATAAAGCGTCGCCATAAAGGTGACCTCAGTCATTCATATCAACACTCTTCCTCACACGTCGGAGTCAACGGGGAGTCTGGAGTGTCTGCAAATGAGCGATCTGTCAGGAGGCTGTTTATATCCGCTCTCCCACTCCTTTATTTAACACTGGTGCATTAAAAGGGAAGAGCTTTTTAATTAGCTATGGACTCTCCTATTTTTAATCAACTCACAAGCGGAGTCCAGCTGCGACGGCCCTGACAGGCGAAGACTGGTGATGTACCGGCATCAACCTCCAAAACAGGATGGAACGGATTGCTCTTCTGCTAATCTTTAGTGGAAATCACTATTTAATAAGATGGTTTATGAGTTAAACGTAGAAGAATAAAAACAATTATTCTTAGGCTTCTGCTGTTTGCAGGAATGTAAAGTTTTCAAGTGCGTTAATAAGCTTTTGCACTTCAGGGCCTCAAGGCTGTTTGAAACATTCATTTATTCTGAACTTTGTGCCAAAACGATGCACTTGGCATGCGTGAAGTCTCATAATGTGGTTCATCCTCCTTCAGAGCAGCTCCTGACCTCTGCTGTGCTGTCTTTAATCTTCCGAGTGGCTTTAAGGTCCGCACAAAAAAACAAAAAAAAACACAACACAACTAGAAGAAGTCATCGAGGCTCTTGTGTCAGGTATTTGATGTGGCTGCCAGGCGGCCAGTGGGACACTTTTCATTTATTTTCTCTTTTTGAAACAACGCTTTCATTTAAAGGACGAGACTGAACAGATTGCATTGGCCTTGGAAAAGACAACAAAAAAAAATCAAATATCATGGACAAATGAAAGCAAATATTTGCCAAAAAAAAAAGAAAAACACGACGCAATTAAAAACGGAGAGGAGCTGTTGAGTCAACTCGCTTCAACCGTCAGTGACTTTTTGATCTTTTACTGCACGTCGGAGAGTAGCCTACTGTTAGGCTATGATGTGCAATCTGCTCGCCTCTCATATTGTCATGCAAATACATTAGCTTAGGAGATGGGTTCCTCCACAGTGGCTCTCAGTGGACAACACTCATTAAACTAATTACACGTTGAACCTAAGCTGAGAGGAGCGTAATGGGGTATGGGATGTTCACCAGGATCTCACGCCAACGGGAACGCGCGCCAGCCAGCGCAAATTTATGATGCCACCATTCCACACCTGCTTGACGCTCACACCCAGAGAAAACACTACATTACACGCTCCTTTAAAAGTATTTGAGTAATTGGTCACTTTGTTGTAAAAAATAATGGAGGGTAAAGCGGGCTAAACTATTCAGGTTCTAAAATATTTTCATTTCGGTTAGTGTGAGGTGGAAAAACCATTCATCTTAACGCCGTAGGAACGCTTTTAAGTTTCACGAGAAAGTACAACAAAGAAAGTTTACTGCACATGTTGTTAAAGTCGGATAAACATCGGAACATCCTGAATCCGTGAGAACGCCAAGGAATTACATGCAACTGAGCGCTTTTAGGGACCCAATCAGAAGTTAAAGCAAGCAGAGCTGAATGCTGTTTGTGGATTAAATATACATTTTTATCACATTTCTGTAGTGGTGTTCTGTGGAGTCATTACCACGACTGCAGGTCTTAAAGTTGATGAATAATGAGGATTAAGAATCAACAAAGATAAGGTTGGTCTTTAAAAAAACCGGAACGAGTTTCGGTGTTTCAGTGTGCCGGAGGGTCAGAAATTGTAAAAGCAGTCATCTAGTAAAGAAATGTTATTTTCTGCTTTTTATTAGAGAAGCACATTCATTTCAGCATTCACAGGCTTTAAGGCCAGGTTGGTTTTTAGAAGACGGCTGTAATTGTTCCTTTGGAACTGTAAATGTGGATGAAGTGTGATTTATCCCATTTTACCAAAAAAAAAAAAAAAAAAACCCTTTAGAATAAACAGGCAGACAGAACTATCACATAACAAAAGTCATGCTTCTCCACCTATAAAAGTTTTCTTTATTTTATTAATTGAACTGCCTGCTTTTTTACCTAAAAGGCCCATTTGAAGACGCTTTTTTTCTGTTGGTTTACAGAAACATACAGTATTTATTCTCACGTTCAGAGACATCAGACACAAAATGAACATTCATAACCTCTAGATGTAAAACGGGCTCCGTTTTGGGGGTCTGTATGCTGTAATTATGTCAAAAAAAGCTTTTAATGCAAACACGATGCCTTACTGGGCACATAAGTAAAGCTTTCAGAACACGAATGTCAGAGTGAACGCTTTAACTATTCCAATAAAAAATGAAATCATAAGTCAAATAAATAAAAACGAACAAATAAAAAGCAGGTAGGTCATGCGTTTTGTTCTGGAGCAGTCAGTTATTGTGAAAGCTAAACAGCTTTTCTAACCCTGATTCTCACTCCCTCCAACACGTGTTTCAAAACAGAGAGCGTTTAATCCTCCGTGCACTCCATGCAACCGTCTAATAGGCACAGAGAATTAATACATCGCTACTTTTATACATTGCTAATAAATTTTCACTGCCATGTTTATTACATCCCACACTGAGGGAAGGAGTATCACATTTCATTTGGCAGGACGATTTGTTAGAATGTTTTATTTCAGTGCGAACTCTCTGGCTTTACTTCTAAGCCACCCCGCTTGCTTTCATTCCTCTTATTTTGATTTTTTTTCCCCTGTCTCCCTCCTCGCTGCACTAAGCACATCCAGACAGGCTGTGATGGTGTGTGTGTGTGTGTGTGTGTGCTGGAAGTTTTCCATGCATCATAATTGTTTTGCTAATTTACTATGCTAATTGAGTAATTAATTCAGGAACAGGAGATTAGAAGGGGGCACAAGAAAAAACCCTGAAATAAATAAACAAGTAAAGCGTTGAGCGTTACCGCCGGGGCTACCGTTTTGTTCTGACATTAGGGATGCAGACTGAATCAAATGCTCCAGCATGTTCGCTTCCTTTCGCCCAAGGCTAGCACGCACGGAGCTAGCATCCCTAACTTCTCACCGTGGGACTCCCAAATATTCAGCCACTAAACGCTCGCTACATCACATCATTTGAACTCCAGTGATGTGGTCAAACTTAACAGTTATCGCTGTGTATACAGTGAGTGGTTTTATTGTCGTTCTGGAGGAATTTTAGGAAACAGAGAAGAAGAAAGCGGTTTTAATGTGAGAGGAAGAGCTTAGTCGTGGATGTGTGGAAAGGTGGAGATGTGACTGAGAGATTAGGCTAAAAATAACATGCTAGAGTCATAGAATTAAACCTGCTGGTGTGCAAAGGAACCCGGGATGCCTACAAATGTCCTGAATCCCTGCAGCTCACCTAACTCAGGGTCTTATGCGTCTCATTTATTTAATGAAAACATCTTTAGAAGTCAAACAGGAAACTGTATTGTCTCAGGAAAGATGAAAAGGGTTTGCTGTCATCAAACACTGCTGTGTAACTGAAGCTCCGAACCACTAGATGGCACCCACACAGTTTAAATCTTTATTTAAACCTCACACTGGAATAAATACTCTCATTTACATTTTCAGAGCAGTAAAGGAAGCCTTGTGTATTTTAGTCCTTATTATGAATGATGTGTGTGATTTAATTAAAATTATATGATTTAGAAAAGCAAAATTTTCCATAAATATCAAATGTTGTGTTTCTGTTTTAGAAGTTCCTTAATTTAATTTTTTTTTCCACATCAGTACACCCACCAGCTGCTTTAGCTATACAAACAACCAATCAGTTGTAACTAGCCAATCACATGGCAGCACCTCAATGCATTCAGGAATCTAGATGTGGTGACGACGTCTTTCTGAAGTTCATCCTCAGGATGGAGGAGAAAGTCGATTTAAGTCATTTTGAGCGTAGCATGGTTGTGTGTGTCAGACTGGCTGAGTATTTCAGAAACTGTTGATCGACTGGGATTTTCACCCACAACCATCTGTAGGGTTTACAGAGAAGGGTCAGAAAAAGAGAAAATATCCTGTGAGCTGCAGCTGAGGGGATGAAAATATCTTGTTGAGGTCAGAGAAGAAGAAACAGACAGTTAACAGTAGCTCAAAGAATCCCTGTCCTGGTTTCACCTGCAACATTTAGATGGTTGGGTCAGAACTTAAAAAACATCAAGGCATGAATTCATCCTGTATCCAGGGTATCTGCGGGTCCTTAAAAAGCATTAAAAGGTCGTAAATTTGCTTTCCCAAAATTAAGGCCTTAAATATAATTAAAAATGATAAATAATCCTTAAAATCAGTGTCCAAAGGTCTTAAATTTCTAGGCCCCTATGATTTCCAGGTTACGATGATCACGAACTGAGTCGAGGAACTCCACAAACAAAGTGGCATCCAGTATAAAACTGGGATTCTCACAAAGCTGAAACTCAGCAGCACACCAGACTGCAAGAGTCTAGGTCACTTAAGGCTGTTATTATCTCGTTAATTCAGTAAAACAGAGCTTATTTCTATTTTGTAAAAGTTATCTTGTTAATTCAGAAAAAAAAAAAGCTTTTTTATTATTTTCAGGTGAATGCAATTTGCTTCCATAAGATATAATGCAGATCAATTATCTCGATGTTTGTTATTTTTTCTGCACTTTCAGTTCCAATAAAGGTTTAGTCAGAACTATTTGTAAGGTGGTCACATCCCCTTTCCCATTTTGTGAATGTAAGGTCTTAAATTTGATCAAATCGGCCTTAAAAAGTCTTAAATTTGGCTTCCTCAAACCTGCAGAAACCCTGTGTATCACTGTCCATCCCTTTACAACCACAGTGGACCCATCTTCTGATGGATACTCCCGGCAGGATAATTCTCCAGGTCACAAAGATTATAGCATTGGTTCCTTAAACATAATGAGTTCACTGAACCCTTCAGACATTCCTAGTAGATTCTCATCATGGATGTGCAGCTAACATATGTCAACATGGACCAGAACCTCTGAGGAACACCTTGTTGAATTGTGAAGAACTGAAGGTGCTTTAGGAACATTTTTAATCATGAGTCAGTTACATATAAGACAACTTGTCCATGAGTTTGTGGCGGTTGAAGAAAATCACATAAAGGAAACAAAGTATGCAACATGAAATTACTACTCTAATGCACTGTACCTCCATTATTGTAACACTAATATAAAATATAGCTTTCTTCTACAGAAAACACCCTACAGACCAATATATCCAATATAAAACATGTAAATAAGATGTATTATTTCTGTGCAGGACAAGGTAAAATGATCCATGGACAAGTGCTGGTCTTTGACTTGGGGACTCCTGTGCAAGTTCTACTTCTATACCAAACATTTCTGAAGCTATCAACAAGCTTCTAGTATCATTCTGGATGAATATTTGACCACTCTTCTTAGCAGAGTTTATTAAAAATTCATGTTTTATAAACCACTGAAGTTGAAAGTTGTGTAATCTTCCACATGGGACAAAAAAAGGTTCAAATAAATCATTAGTTCACATCCCCAAATCAAAATAGCACTCATGCCTGTGTGGAGTGAATGTAAACGTATGTAGGTGGCAAAGTCCTGATTTGTAAACTATACAAGACACGAGTGAATGAAAAGAAGCAGGACTTCATCCTGTAATCCGCCGGAACGTAACAATAACAGTGGTTCCCTTCGGAAGTAGAAACATAAAGCCTCCCTCATAAACCAGAGCGCATTACAGAGAGTGTGGAAAATTACAAGTCTTATCTGTAGAAACCAACACAATGGAGCACCAGCTGTGACTGGAAGTGATACTGGCCCACTGGCCTGCTGTCAAACAGAACAGAAGCTGCTGCAGCTTCCTCTGACACAAGTGTGTTGAGGAGCTGAAGCACACACACACACACTCCGTGTTGACATCATCCTGTTAGTTAAGTACAGTTAACAACCTGCCAGAGACGCCTCGGTTGCCCCGTGTATCAGTCCGGTGACTTGGCGTAATGGAGGTTAAGCTCCAGAGAAATTGAACCCTTTCATGAGCCAGACTATGAAGGCTTTCAATGACAACAACAGATTCCTGTTTATTTCTGAGTGCATGGTGACAACAGGTGGAATCTCATGTATGTCACGGTATAGAAGTCTGTATAAGAGGTGGCAATGCACCTTTAATTACCTCAAGTGTTTAGCCATTTAGGCTAATTTAGTCTGCTGTAACTGGCCAATGGTGTAAAATTAAATTTAAAAAAACACTATAAAAAACATCATGTGGGTTGTTAAAAATATTTTAGATTATCTTTTAAAATCCTTAAAATAAGTACAAATTTGACTTCAGTGTGTTTTGAAGCATTTCTTTATTCAGCATGTATTGTAACTTACTTGACAACAATCAATTTAAATGAAAAATATACAAATAAACCAATAATGTGATTATATTTACTTCCACACCAATCACTATTTCTCAGGCTCAATCTATATCAGATGGATTACTCACTGAAGACTTGCTTTCTCTTAGCATCTTGTTCCTTAAATCTGGAAGTTCTTATTTTTCCATTTTTAAGATCTTTAAAAAATGATGTGTCCTAAAAAGATTAGTTCAGATTCTTTGATAGTGCTCTATGGCATCATCATTAATCGGTGGCTCACCTGGAAACGACGTGGCTTCAAAGATTTTTAGTTCATTAAAGCCGGATAACATTCAAGCTAACGGTTAGTTAGCTTGAAGTAAATTTGTGCCTTCACTGCATACAATTTTTTATTTATTTTTAATCTCAGACTGTTTTTATTCATTTTTGTACATTTGACTTGCCTTATTCAGATTATGTCAAGATAACAGATTTGGGGTTTTTTTTTTTGGTATTTTGATGCTACGCTAATGTGAATGTTATTGCTGCCTTAGGCTATGATGATGCTATGATTTTTCTTCTACTATAGATGCATCTCTTCTTTGTTAACTAAAAAAAAATCCATTGTAGTGTGGTCAGACCCTGAATGTGACCTCATTCATGCACGTAATCATAGAATCTTGAGTCTTGTTCAGAGTAAGGTCTTAATCAGGCTCACATCAGATTATTGCTGTGGATGTAAATGCATCAACAGAGTTCTTCATGTCATTATTACCAGTAGTCTTTTATTATACGACACAATGTCAAACAAAATGGTACAAGATGTAACCCATTCAGAATAATTAACTTTTTCTTTTAACCACAGTTTTGGAAAAGTACACAGTTTTTGTAATTTATTAGAAACCCTTGAAAGACATCGCCAAACCCCCACATTTCCTTTGTACACATTATATTGCTCAACCTACTGAGGGAGCAAACGTGGGAAACTGCCTCCAACAAACATGCTGAACCGTGCAATCCGGCAAACATTGGGGCCCGGCTTTACTGTTCTCCTGAATGACTAAACGCAGAGCTCATCTAGCAAAACATGTATGCTTATTGAGTAACAAGAATAGAAGGATATCCCTCAAATGTCACTGAAACATGTTCAATGAAAGTTTCCTCAAAGCGGTCTGCCCCGGGGAGGTGAACTCATTCTATACATAACGTGAAACAGATGTACACAAAGAGCAATGACCCTTACAGAAAGAATGACAGTTTAAATTTATAAACGAGGACAACTTGTGTCTTTTCCTGCTATAGAAAATGTGAATTCATGCTAGTGTTTCTGTATGCTTTCCAGCTGTGCAGTATTTCACCAACAAACATCCTTAAGTGGCCAACTGGTTGTTAAACAAGAAAAAAGCTGAATGCTGAATAGTTTCGACAAGACTTGGCACCGTGGACCATGATGTTATGCTGTTATGAAACCAGTTGTTTGGGAAAGTGAAATAAAAAAAGACTGATTGAATCCAGCTAACATAAAAAATTACAGGGAAAAAAAGGATTGTTGGCTTCCAATCACAGAGAACAAGGTGTACTCACAAGTTTACCGTGCTCTTAGTATTAAGTGTTTAATCAGCTGCAAAAAGAACACAAGACAAGAACATGTATATTTGCACAATTATCAGCAATTTTATTCTCCATCGTCTGGGTTGTTATAAAGCTGGTAATGGGTCTGACACATAAAACGATCAGTGTTAGTGTTTATGCCCTTTTTCTAATCTAATTAAACAGGTACTAGAGGCAAAAGGCTAATGAGCAGCGGCTGCTGTGATGGACGGAGGTTAACAACAAAGTGAAAGTGAGACGTTGTGTATGAGAGATTAGTAGGCAAACAGGCACGTGTGTGTGTTTGTATGTACGTGCACAACAATCGAACCAGATGCACTTGGGGATTGATGCACCACAGTGTCACATGTCCAAAACTATATGGCCCTTTTAATCCAATGAAAAATGAGAAGTGTGCAGTAACTTTGTTAGAAGTGGGTAATGCAGCCAGGGGAAATGGATCAGGGGCCAGATTTGCAGGCCTCGTCCACATTCGGTGTGAGAGCTAACCTGATTTGCAGTGTGCCAGCGTTGAGACCAGTATCTGTCTGTATCTCCCAAAGCCCATTAAGAGAGATTAAATAAGCATGATGGACAGTTTTCTGAGGACATACTAACTGTCATGTTTGTTTAATATAAACATTTTCATCCTATCTAATTTAAGATTTTGTGTATGAACCTCCCACGTGCTTACTTCCTTTAGTAAAATCTCATCTAGATTCTGTTCACAAACCAAGTCCATGTGAATGCACTCAGAAGAGGCTGAGAAGTTTGAAAATAAGATGAGTGTTTTTCATTAAAACCCCACATGGAATCCATCCGTGGTTTGGTTTACGCCAACTAAATAACAAGAGACTCGTGTGAAAACTTAACTCCATCAATCAGTATTGCTGCCATAAGATGGGAATCATTTTAAATGACCTGGATAATTCTTAAGTCTTTAGTTTCTGCACGTCTAAGAACATGCAACAGATTATCACCTGTCAGTGACAGATTATATGCATGTCTGGGAAGGAGGCACTAACTCCAAGTATAAATATCTGCTGCAGAGTCAGTATATTACTGTAATTACAAATGTTATTGCCAAAAAAAATGCAATACAAGGTTCAGATTTTCATAGTATCCATCTGTTCTACCTTATCCCCGGACAATTATGAGTTGTTATTTAAGAAAACTGATAAATCTAATAATAGAGAGCATTACTCCCCTATGTGGAACTGTAACCAGTTATGGAAGTATTTATTTTTCATTCGTGATATGATTTGATCAGTAGAAAGAAGATTTTTTGCATCTTACTACAACACGCATCAACACCACATTAGAGCAGGCGGGTGGAGACTTGGAGTCTTCCTACATCCCTGTTCTCTGTTTGCTACCTGTACCTGGGGCCGGTAGTGGAGCGGGCCGTCTGGTCGGGGTTTGTGGCAGAGGGCTGGTTGGCTGCTGTGGTAGGCATGGTGGTCTGCTCATCCCCACTCCAGTACGGAAGGGACCATCTCCTGGGCCTGGGGGCCGGTTTCACCCTTAGGGCGCTGGTTCCCGGTCCTGCATAGAGTATGCATGAGGAGTGACAGTGTGTACAGCGTCCATTGTGTGTCTTGGTATGTTTGCTAGGGATGTGTGTGTGTGTGTGTGTGTGTGTGTGTGTGTGTGTGTGTGTGTGTGCATGTGTGTGTGTGTGTGTGTGTGCATGAGGGTGGGAACATGTGATCGTGTCTGTGTGTGATTATCTGTTGGGTCTTGTTGTCCCCCCTTCTGTGACATTCTAGAATTTTTTGTAAGGGTTTCAATCGAATAGATATTTGTTGATGATCCGTGAGTCAAACACAGCCCTTGGAGCCAGTACACAGAGCCGGGTTACCCGCCGTCTCAGTGGCATCGGCCGGTATGAGAATCCATCGCAGACCGTGGAGAACCACAGACTGAACATCTGTCAACAATCCAACCTTAAACTATCTTCACCTCGGTCTAAAACGCTAAGATCACAATCAGTACTGCGTCATAGAAAAAGAAACTCCCGTCGCTAGCTTCACAGAAATATAAAATCTGGCTGCTTAGAGTTAGCAAGCACAACAAAAATAAACTAGGCCAACTTATTAACCAAACTTGATTAAGATCAGCCCCAAGACTGCAATTGATCACTTCTTCTTACCTGTTAAAGTTCAGAATCCCCTCCTCTTGAACCGGCTCCAGACGTGGGTCTGTCCTCCTCCTTCACCATGGCCACCGCCAAACATTTATGTTATCTTCAAACATTAGAAGCATCTGCCTGAAGAGCTTGTTGTTGTTTAGTTGTAATTTTTTCCGCTCCTCCTTTAAGGTTTTTTTCCAGTCTCCATTTTCCCAAACTCGTCTCTCGATGTATGATTGATTGACAGCTGAGAGGGGGGGGCTTGGCCCTGAGCTGTGATTGGTCCAGCCCATAATCAATCATGTGTAGATCTACCCGTTTTGTAAGCCAATAGTATGACTAATACTGTCCTGACTCAAATATTACCATTTGTTGGGGGGAAAAGAAGACCTGACAGACTGGCAGCCGGCCCAAAATTACCATGCGGCCCAGCGGGCAGATGCACGCTATGCCCGATGGCCAGTCCACCACTGGCTCGGACTAACCGTCTGACCAGAATTAAACTGTATTTCTTCAAACTGAGGTCATTCAAAAGATTATCCAACAGATGAGATATTAATTGATAATTAATTTCAAAAGACATGTACTGTTGCTTCAATCAGCAATACTAAAAATACACCGTACAAGTGTGGATGGTTGTGTGTGATGGACTGGAGATCTTCCAGGGCGTAACCTCAGCTTTTACTTCTTGACCGATGGAATACCAACCATCAAAAACCCTGAACAAGACAAAACAGACACATATAATAGGTTTGGATCATTTATACACTAAATAATACTTATCAAGCTTTTGCAGTTGATAACTTTATAATGTTTTTTTAGACTGATGAAACATAATTACAAATAACTCATCCTAACTAAGAATTACTATCATCTATCTGGTGAAGGGAAATTAATTTCAGGGGTTGTCCTTGAAATGCAATCTATATTAATAAAAAAAATCACTATCAAAATATAAGAAAGACAAATAAATATGTAAAAATCTTTGGAAAGCTACCTTAATCATTGTTTACTGCATGTACAACACATGCTCCCTTTTAGGAATGCAGATATGGACTGTGTCCAAAATCAGCCATGTGTCCGTTTGTCCAGTCACTCCCATCCCAGCCGTTATCCACTCCACTGTGATTAATTAAGAGAGCGAGTGGAATTGGCCCATCAACAGGCTGAGGGCGAAAATGAAAATATTTACAGAACTCCCGGGAAGGGATTTCATTAGGAGATGCCTCTGGGTGAGCTGCCTCCTCTCTATTAATGCCAGCACAAAGGGAAAGTATGCTAAACTTGACCCTGCATGGTAATACTCTGGTAAAAGCTGAAAAAAAGATGCTCATTTTGTTTATTGGGTGAACTAAAACACATAGCGGATGGTATTACTGCCTAAAAAACATGACAAGCACAGATCTGAAGCCTGTGATGGAGTATAATTGAAGCTACAGTGGGCACATTAACCATTCTTCCTCTCAAGGGTAAAGCCATCCACTCAAAGTACCCTGGGAAATTGGGGAGCATCAGTCTTTTGGCTAATGTTTGTTTCTCACTTTGATGATTGGCATATAAGACACCCTGCTGTGGTGTTATTTCCTCCAGCGATTTTTCTTTGTCTTTTCACTCAAGCATTCCCAGCTGGGGTTTACTGACCTCAGAAACACAGTACAAGGACCCACGAGGCAAGGCAAGGCCTCGTATTATCTGGGGAAAATAAATACACACATCTAATGAGCAAATTAGGAGTCTTAGGCTTCTTATTTCCCCCCCATTCTGGCAAATAGTTATATTTTCTGTTAGGTTATCCGTCAGAGACAACATGTTTTTATAGACTGGTGTTTACAGAACCTAATTTAAAAAACTACAAGATAAATAGGAAGTTGTTAGATATGAACAAGAACATTCCTTTGTGTACAAAACATCTGTAATTCACATTTTCCTCTGTATTTTTCCACATGTATTTGAGGGTTTTTTACCAGCTTGATGTTTTTGTCATTCCAATGAAAAATGAGTCACTAAAAACAGACTGTCATTTTGGATTTAGCAAGGGAATTTCTTGGCTTTGTTCCTGAAACTCTGACCAAGTTTTTCTGTGAAAGGATGAAGAATGATCCAGTACGCTCAGGAGCTTATTGTTTACTCAGCAGCACGTGTCTAGGTTATAATCTAGAGTCCATGTTTTTAGTAGAATTTCAGTAGAATAAGTTATTCTGTTCCCTTATTTGAAAAAATGGTAACTTTGCTAACGAGAGGAGCCAGAAGAGGTGGTCCAGGCATCTGGTCAGGATTCTTCCTGAACATCTCCCTGAGGTGTTTTGGGCATGTCCTGCTGGCAGGAGATCCCCGGGTAGACCCAGGAGATGATGGAGAAAGTGCATCTCCAGGCTGGCCTGGGGACACTTTGGGGTCCTGCTGGTGGAGATGGCTGAGGTGAGGTGTCACAATGGTAACAGTTCCAGAAGAGAAGCCCATACATCTCGCTCTAGTAGCTCTTGAAGCTCCCTCCAGATGTTAGAGCTCCACACCTTATCTTTATAAGACTGGCCACCCTACAGAGAAATGTAATTTCATCCACTTGTATCACAATCAATATCTTTGCGACCAAAGGTTAGGGTGAAACCGAGCTTGCCTTTTCACGCAGCTCCTTCTCTACCATGACATACAGAGCAACGCCCTCATTACAGAAGACTTAGCTCCAGTCTGTCAGTCCATCTCTCACATGGCCTCAGATTTGAAGGTACTGATGCTCTTCTTGACTGCTTTACACTCAGCTGCAAATTGTTCCAGCATAAATGCTTATGCCAACAGAACCACATCATCTGCAAAAAGGCAGAGCGGAGACACTGAGGTTCTCAAACCAGACAACCTCCTCTCCATGACTACAACAACCCTCCTGGAGAAGGAAGGAATGAGAGCTTTGGCTCCTGGGTTTTCCAGGCTAAGCACAAAAAGTTATAGGAAACCACCTCTATGTGAGCCATTCACCTGTCCAGGAAAAGTTGAGTTTGAATGTACTGAAAATAAGATGGCAAGCAAGGGCGGGGACATGAATGTGCTGATCCCCAGCATCATAAACTGGTGAAATACATCATTGGGTTTTAAAGGAGTGTGTCTTGGTGGAGTGGTCTATTGGGAGCAGAGGCGGATGTAGGGGGGGGGGGGCGTGCCCCCCTGACAACAAGCTTGGCCCCTGTGTGGCCCCATGTTAAGTGCTTAGTGTTTTAGAATGTACCCCTTTAAAAAAGCATCTGGTCCCCCTCTGATTTTTTTCTAGATCCGCCACTGATTGGGAGACTGCTACGACCCCCTTTTCTAACCTAATGGTAAAATCATCATATTGTATTTCACTTGATTGTTTGCATACAACAAAGAACTTTTAAAAGCTGGGAAATTTAACTTGTTTAGGAGTGACATCACCCCACCAAAGATTGTTGGCAGTTACCATCAAATGGTTTGTCATGACTTTTGTTAGACTTAATTCAGATGAATATCAGCTAAGAATATGGCTCAAGTGCCCTGCACTAAATGTCACTGGTTACCCAGAATCTTTAACTTTCAAAGAATAAAAAAAAGAATTGAGCAAAATGCATTGAAATTATCCCACCTATTCCACTACATCTCACACTATAGAAACCAGAACTGCCCTTGATTTCTCCTGTCTCCTAATGCAGTAGAAATATTTCAAAAAGCAAACATGGAAACCAAAAATATGTTGTTCTCCTTCTGGGACTATGTGCTGATTAAAAGACCTTGGTGCCATCAACAAACTGGCACTCCTTCAAAACACAGCCATGCCAAACTCCCACTGAAAGGCCACCTCTGCAAAACATGATGGGAACAGACTGGCAAATTACAACATGTCGTAGTAAAACTAGGCAGACACACCAGAGACTGGTAAGAAAAAACATTTAAATAAAGCTTGTTTCACATGAACTCCAGAGACGTTTACTATAAATTTATTGTGATGTTTAAACGCAAAATCACAAAGCTAAAACGCTAGTGGTGCCCAGATGAATGGAACAACATTCCTGACCTGTTACTTACTTCAGGTCAAGTGAACTCAGTTTTTTTTAGAGCGCCCAACCAACTTGCAGGAAACCAGTGACGAAGAAAGATGACTGATAATTGCTGGTGAAGGCCATTTAGAGACTTTAGGGTGCTTTTATTTAATGTCAGCAGAGGAGCTCAGCTAAGAGCTACGCAACTGCAATAGAGTGTTCTCGTAAAAGGTTATTGGCTTTATTTACCGAGTCACATCATTATGGTACACAAGGGACTAAGGTCTGCTGAGGAATGATCAGAAACTATGCTTGTAAAAAAATAGACCAGTACATTTGGGTATCCTTTAATAATTTTTTTGTGGTTTCAGGTTTGCTAGCTCTGTTTTGGACTTCACTGTACTGGGACTTGATCCAGTGATTATTGTGCTGAGAGTAGCCAATAATATAGGAAGGATTCAAGACTGTGCCATTCAGCTCATAATTCATTGGGAGTGAGTAAGGGGCTCAAAGTGGGCCAGGAAAACATTTCCCACACCATTATACCACCACAAGCAGCCTGGACTGTTTACTCGAGGTGATGAGTGAATAAATACTGTCCTTTTATAGGTACTGAGAGCATATTTGTACAGAGAACAGAGTCAAGTTGACTTAGCCATTATCACCCCCATTTTTTAAATTTACCGTACTCACATTTTTAACCAAAGTGACTTTGACGTGCATTATATTCGATCTACATGACTTGATGTTTTCTTGCTCCTCTCATGAATTTTCATAGAACAAAGCTTTTATAAAACTTGGTTACTCTGCTGACCACTTCAAGCTTTCCATGTTTTTCAAAGTTTTCTTTACATTTACCATAGTATCTTTCTTCTTAAGCTTAAAGAAGTGTTTTGTTAATTTATTTGAAAACACAATATAAAAAATTCCAAAGTACTAAAATGGGCTGAAAGTCTCCAGTTCAGTTCAATGCCTTTCTCTGCATCGGTTTTTACCGGAAGCTCCGGTATGGCATCAGTATAGGAACAGCGTTGCGTTAATGACAATAACACAAGGTAAACTCAAAAAAGAATGGTATACTTAAAAAAACTGTAAACTCAAAAAGTTTACATTTTTACTATAAACCTAAAACTTCAAGCAAAGAAAGCAATTCCATAAATGAAAACGTCTCGTCTACCTCCGCTAATCCGGGTCCGGGTCGCGGTGGCAGCATCCCAACTAGGGAGTTCCAGACCGTCCTCTCCCACCTCCACCAGCTTCCTCTGACAGGACCGCAAGGCGTTCCCAAGCCAGACTGATGATGTACTTTCTCCAACATGTCCTGGGTCGACCTGGGGGCCTCCTGCCAACAGGACATGCCCGAAACACCTCCCTGGGGAGGCGTCCAGGAGGCATCCTAACAAGATGCTCGAACCACCTCAACTGGCTCCTCAATATAGAGGAGCAGCGGTACTACTCTGAGTCTCTCCTGAATGTCTGAGCTCCTCACCCAATCTTTAAGGCTGAGCCCAGCCACCCTGCGGAGAAAACTAATGTTGGCCGCTTGTATCCGCAATCTCGTTTGGTCATTACCCAAAGCTCATGATCATATGTGAGGATTGGGACGTAGATCTACCGGTAAATAGAGAGCCTGCTTTCTGCCTCAATGAAAATGAGAGTTTAAAATAAAATAAAACTGAAACTTGTAACCTAAACAGCATTCATGTCATTATTTAATCAGTTTTACTTGTTAAAACTGCTGTTTTGTATTTTCAGGTCATTTGACAATTTTTACATTCCTCCTCCTTCTTCACTCTCAGTCCTCAGCTTACCTTTACAATTCAGCCTCTACGATTTTACGTGGGGATGGGCTTAGAGCCCATTGGCTACTTAGGGAATGATTGCTGGATGATGAAGGTCAGGTTCATGTAATTTTTGCCCAAGAAGTGCTTCTGTTGTTGGCGACAGAGATGATCCTGCCTCTGCTGAAACAAACTATGGCAGTAAGATCCCAGAGTCCTCGGGCAGAAACTGTTTACTTTGCTTGCAGTTTTAGGTTTTTAGTTACTTTTTTGAGTTTACAGAGTTTCTTTTTTTTTTTTTACAATGTCATTTTTCAAATTTACAATTTATTTTTTCGAGTTTATCATGTGTTATTTACACAGAGCTGATCCTATATTGATGCAACACTGGTTTTCTCTCATAGTTAAAAGCATGTGTGTTAGGTTATGTTAATGACAAGCACAGTCTCATACTGTGAAAACTGGAATATCTCAAATGCCAATGAGACCCTAAGCAGTGGTTCCCAAACATGGGCCCCCCTTGATTTTACACATTGTCTCCCCCCCACACACACACACACACATACATACACACATCCGCCCCAGTGTTGCCAGATGTACGATAATTATCGTATTTGTATAATTTAGCACTCTGTAGGATCAATAATTCCATAAATACGATAATTTGAGCCCTTTGTGGTATGGAATTTGTGTAAAAGATGCTTGTCTAAATCAATGTGTTAGATTATTTAAAGCTAAAACTACTTTAAAGATTATAATTTTGCACAGTGTTTGATATACTGATATTAAAACCTAGGTTAAAGCCATACTCGGTAGCCAGGTAAACAAACAAGGTCTCGCTAGCTATTTTACAGAAACACGTCTCGGTGAACTCACCCCTCCCGTCGGGTAAAATCCATATGCCAGCCTCCTGCCGACATAAGGTCCACGGTTTGCAAAGGTGACAAAGCAGAGTATAACTCCAGCCTCAGAAACATTACCCCAGCTTTTCCTCTTTTCACCTCCAAACATTTTTAGTTTTCTGCTAGCTGAAAAGGTGTTTTTTTTTGGGGGGGGGGGGGG
>SSNR01000081.1:1962874-1998578 GCA_006937965.1 Callopanchax toddi
AAAAAAAAAAAAAAGCTAATGAACTACCATTACAGGGTATACAACTTCATTTCATCTCATTAAAAACTTACCAGTCCTTTAGTATCTAGGAATCTTGGGAAGGTAGAAAGAATCTCAACACTTCCACTTGCATCCTTCATAAGCTTCTGACGGTGCTCAAAAGTCTCTCTCATCTTCTTGAAAATCAGTGAGTTGTCTGTGGTATGGTTAAGCAGTGATATGGCTTGCTGGCACGCATCCCCATCAAGCTGTCTCTCAACATTAACAGTCCTCTGGATATTTGGACCTCCGGATGAGATGTCGTCATTGGAGCTTTGTGGTGGCAGTGGAGAACCTCTACGAATCTTCCTTTGGACCGTTTTCAGACGCCATGAAATGTACCCTGTGCTGCTTGCTGCATCATAAAAATGCTCCTGAGGAAAAAACAAAACAAAAAGAAAGAAAAAGCATTTTCAGATACATGGATATCAAATGTCAATGCATACAGGTTTGCATTACAACAAACAAATGTGTCATGCAAAAATGAAAAAATTACATAGCCTTTCTTGGTATATGGATCTTTGAGGGAAGGAAAGAGTGTCACTATCCCAAGAGCATACTCTTCTCTGATCGCCTTAGTGGGAAGGTTCCTGAGTGGAGATTCTAAGTTAGTGAATTTATTTTTTGCATAAATATCAAGATTAGAAAAACACACCTACCCATGATGATCAATCATGTGAGCCACTAGTATATTAACCATTTGTCTTCTTGTAGCATCTGTTAGGGTTTGTGTTGCTTCATACTCCTGGAGCACTACATCACCACCAGACTTGCTTTGTAGCACACCTGCTATCAGCTAATAAATGTCACAATAAATACAAATGCAAGACTTGTTAAAATATAGTCTATAGAAAAGTCTAGAGTGAGGAAATTCACAAGAACTTTGTTACAACCTTTTTAGAAGACGATGTATCTGGAGCATCCTCAGTTCTTTGTTTCTTCAATGGGATCTCATCCATCAGTATTGTTGTATTTGAGCTGAAGCTTGAATCAGACATCTCAGAAGCAGAAGATAAGGAGCATTCAGAGAACTCTTTAAAACAACAAACAGAAAATCAATAATAAGTTTCATTCCAAAGACTGACTGAATACTTTTTTATATCTCACCATCATCTGTGAAAACTCTCAGCATCACATTGCCTTGTCCAATGAGGTCACTAAATATTTCCTCATCAACTTCAGTACCTGTTGCATCCTTGTACGTAACTTTTGCATCACATGGAAGGCCAAATCTCTCAATTACTGAAAAAGTAGTAAAGTGAAATTGTTATTGTAAACATTTTGAACATGCATCCATTGTGGTTTTCACTCAAAAGATCTAACACATTGCATTCAAGTTCTCTCACAATACAAACACAGAAAACTAGTTAAAACAGCTTTAGTGTTTTTTTTAAGCATGAGTCAAACTGGCTACTAGAAGTAATTGTTTCTATATAAAATGCACCAATTTTTTTATATATATAAAATATTAAATTTATAATATAAATGATTGAAAAAGAAAAGGCCAGAGTTCTTAAAAATCACTTTGCAAATATGGATTTAAACATCCCTGTCATTTTTTACTAAACACCACAAGTGTGAACTGGAGGTACAAAGGCAGCAAAAAAAAAAAAAAACTGAATTAACATTTTATATATCAAAAGTAATGTGAACAGGACATAATAGATAAACAAAGTGAGAGTATATTATTTGACCTAAAACAATAAAATAAATAAGTGTAAACCTTTCTCATGGAACTGCTGAAAGTCAAACTGTCCGTCAACCTCATCCAGCTTCACGTACTTCTGCTGCTTATGATAGTTCACTGGGATCAGCATGATACTATGTTAACCATGTCAGCTAGGGGGAAAAAAGAAAAAAAATAAGTACATATCCATAGGTCAGACTTCGTAATCCATCCAGAAGCCCTTGTCATGCTTCCACGCACTGCACACATGCACGCACCCAGGGCTGGACTGTGACTGAAAAACGGATCTGGCATTTTAGGTCGTGGCAGCCTGGCAAGATCCTACAAGTGATGTTTGGTCCGGGGCCAGAGGAGGCATACGGGTCTGACCGGCGCTAACCGCTCGCGGCCCCACCTGTTCCCGGTCCTCCAGCCGCCTCGCGGCCCGCACTGGTCCCGGTCCCCCAGCCGCGGACCAGCACGGCCCGCGAAGGTCTGACCGGCGCCAACACCTCGCGGATGGTTTTAATACACACACACACACACACACACACACACACACACACACACACACACACACACACACACACACACACACACACACCTGTATGACGCATCGCTGAAGGAGTTCGGCATCCGAGTTACCGGAGAGTATGAATGTTTCCTGCCGAAACGAACTTTTTTCTTGTTCTCAAATGGCCCGCGCGCGCCGTCTCACCGAGTATTCGCTCAGTACAAACAGGAGGTGTAAATTAAAACGAGCCACTCAGGCTACGAGCTGACGGCCCGTTACGGTCTGGGTCTGGACCGGTTAGCAATCCTCCGCCTATACAATTTTAAACGCTAAAACCACAAAGTTATCCTTTAATAAACATGTTTACATCAAAATTGTTATTTAATCAGTGTTAGCTAGCTAGCTGTCCTCACGTGGTGGGCTGCTAGCTTAATCACTTTTGTGCCGTTCAATTCTGGGGAAAAAATAAAGCTTTCAACAATTATTTAATTCAGTTTCACAGTACAGAAAGTTAAATCATTCAGTGCGTCGATTATAAAGTGTTTGACACAACCTAGCATAAGTTAAACTTACCCTTGCAGAGTCACAGGAAGAATGGAGCTGTTTCCTCGGGCGCAAAATTCAAATGAAGGTCAAATCGGTGGGCGGAGATTCTTTAACCCTCTCCAGAGTTGAGGCAAAACTGATGCAATTACCTCTGTGAATTAACTCTAACACTGGACATCATTTAAATCAGAATGTGTTCAAATAACACTTGGAGAG
Source organism: Callopanchax toddi (assembly GCA_006937965.1). NCBI lineage: Eukaryota > Metazoa > Chordata > Actinopteri > Cyprinodontiformes > Nothobranchiidae > Callopanchax > Callopanchax toddi. The sequence goes on from SSNR01000081.1 coordinate 1,965,856, forward strand.
TTTAAATCAACTCAGAAACATTTAACCCTGGAATTTTAACTCTTCAGTTTTTGCTGTGTACGGCAAAAATTTTTTTTTTTTTTTCTGTTCAAAACAACATATAATGCTTTATTAAATATGCTTTAAAATCTCCATATAAATCAATACATTTAAAACATTCCAGTTTTTTTTGTAAAGTACCTCACATAAATGTTTCATATGGAAGGAAAGAACTCACTTCCCTTTGTAAAATAAACGTGCATCACATAAGTTACACTATTTCATATTTCTAACAAACTATATAGCATATAACTATTGTTTTATATTGTAATCATCTGCAGTTCGACTCACTGATGATGTTCAGGAAGCTGCGGCTAACCCTATAGGTCACTTCCTCTTTCTGCTCAGGTCAACACACATTTTCTTGAGGTTCCAGCTTATCACACACTTACTGAAATCCATCCATCCATCCATCCATCTTCTGTAGCCGCTTATTCCTCCACAGAGGGTCGCGGGGCAGCTGGTGCCTATCTCCAGCGGTCAAGGGGCGAGAGGCGGGGGACACCCTGGACGGGTCGCCAGTCCATCGCAGGGCACTTACTGAAATGTAAAAAAAAAAAAAGAAAGGTAAATGTCCTGTATTTATAGAGCGCTTTCTAGAGTGTTCAACACTCCCCAAAGCGCTGTAAAACACAACAGTCATTCACCCATTCACACACACATTCACACTCTGGTCATTTGTAGCCTCAGCTGCCCTGGGGCACACTGACAGAGGCGGGGATGCAATGCACCGACTTTATTCCATGGTAAAATATTGCGATCATCTTGTTGTCCAGAATTAATTCTAAATGATTTTTAATGTAATTTTATTTTTAAAGCACTTAAGCTGCATCAAAAAACTGTACAGCAAAAATTCAATAATAATAAAATCACAATCTTTGTAAAGCCGTCAGTTTGGTTATTTGCATGGGATTATATTATTTATAGAAAATGCAGTTAGAGGCAGCTAGCTGCACTTCCAGTATATGTTTCTTAAAAAACAAGAAACTCTCAATTTAAATAACATAGGGTTGGGCAATATGCTACTAAATCATCATATCTGTCCTACACTCTAAAACATATTATCTTTAAAGTTTGGTATAGGGAAATTAGTTGAATTCACTTGCAAAATTTAAAACACAAAACTATGTAAACTATAATATTGTGATACGTACTGGATATCGTGATAAAGCTCACAAATGTGATATTATTTTTAGGCCATATTCCTCAGCATTACATAGGAAACAATATGTCTAAAGCCATAAACTGGAAGAGAAAAAAAGATCCATGAAAATCCATAAAAAGCTGAAATAGCCAAAAGCCTGAGTCACACAGAACAGTCTTGACCCCAGATGGAAATCACTCATAATAACAAGGCAATGGAGAATAATTTTATAAACCCCTGGAGTGGACAAAGGTTAACCGATGTGCTACTTAAACAGTGCCAATGAAGTCTCTGCAGGACCCACTAAGAAACTCAAGTTCCAGAACACTGACAGAGTTTTGTTCCATGTTAGGTTTAACGGGGGGGACTTGGAGATCTTTCTGAGGTAGTACTCTATAAAAGGTTTGAGAACCATAGGTTTAAATGCAGTTACAAATAACTTCAATAAACCTAAACAGGACTTCAGGCTATCACTACCTAGCTTGAAAGCAACACTGCCTATTTTATCATTTGATGTTCAATAGCTAAAAAGATAGGTACCTTATGGAAGAAAACACATCAACAGGACGTCTTAGTGCTTTTATCAAATACAAATGTCACATAACTGATAAGCTTCACCAGGCTGGAAGGAAGCACAAATTCATTTTTATCCTCCATCGATCTAATGAAGAACTTAAAATACTCATGGGAGAGGTTAGACTAAATGAGAAGTGGCGGGCCTCCCTCAGTTTTTTTCCCATCCCTCCCATGTGTGTGGATGTAAGAAGGCAACCTTGGGGAGCTCAGAACTAAACAATACGCCTCTTAAAGGCCTTCCCACCAATGTCCCTCCAATCTCTCAGAGGCTTCCTGTTTGTGTAAAAGATTTGTTGTCTTTTACATATCTGTTATTTTGCTCCGAACCGAAGGAGTGTTGCAGCCACAAAGTTCGGCATATCCAGGGTCGAGCTCCGGGTCAGTGGTTTCCGTGATGTTAAGCAAGAATTGAGCTAATATCTAAAGGTTGATTTCTAACCACAGCAATCACAGACTGTACTTCTTATTCCTGACTCCATCATTCAAAAGAAGAGACTCAGCTGATGTGAAAGAAAACTTTCCGTGCTCCGTCCCAGTCGACCTCACTCTTTGAGTCACATGTTTGACTCTTGCTGGCCGCGGCGCTAACAAGGCAGGTCCATTCAGACCGAGAGCAGCAGTAAATATTTTCTGAGCCTTGACTGCGACAGAAGGATGGTTGTCCTTGACAACTACGTGTGACGCTGAGAAAATAAAAGACCTGATAAAGTAGCATTTGATAGGTCCCTGTTGGGCCGTCTGAGGATGATACATCCTACTTTAGGGCTGGATGTGTCGGAGTGTGTGGAAGTACTTCAGCACGGAGGTTTGGTAGGTCTATACAGAGCATGATGGGGCTTCTGGAAAGTACAAAAATATGTATATTTTAATATAGCCCACAGTAGTCCCAAGCCTAAAACAGTACCTGTAATTTCTTCATGTTACTTTTTATTTTCACTTGCAGTCGATATGTTTGAGGTCACTAGGCAGAATTAGTATCATTAGTATCACTACTGAGTGGGTTTTAAGGACTTTTTTCTCACGATGCTAGTTGTTACCATTCACTTACAGTGTTTTACGCTAAGCTAAAGCTAAAGGCCGGATCAGGAAAACAGCTGGGCTGTTTACAAATAGTTTTTGCCCACTTATATAACTATGAGGAATATGGCAACAAACAAAAAAAATCACTTTCTGGTGGAGTATCCCTTTAAAACTGTTTAGTCAACAGAATATATATACAAAAAAATTGTGTCTGATCCATTTTAGTCATTTGTTATCATTTGGACTGAAACATGGAAAGCAAATAAAAAATAAATGACACCTTTACAATAAAACTCCACAGCAACAGAGCTGTTTTATGACTTTTCTGCTTGAAATGAAATCCAGCGTTTGGTGCAGATGCAGCAAGGTTTTGTTTTTGTCTTTTGCTGTTTTCCCACTAAGCATCTCTTCTCTGAAGGTTACTGTAAATCCCTTTGGATCAACCCCAAAACTCCTGGCAGCACCTTAAAAAGCCAAGTGCAGCCTCCCTCCACGCTGCACACATTCTGTCCCACCAAAGTTGTGCATACATTGAAGTGATTGCTGGAACAGTTTTATCATTTCCACCTGTACTTTTTGTCAGCTGTGCCAAGTCTGAATATTTTCAGTTCACTTGGGAACGATGAGGAAACGTGCTCCGTAACCAGAAACTACAACTCAGCACAAGGTGGGATACTTTAAACTGGAAACCGGTGATGCTCATTAGAGTTCTGTGTAATTTATCTCATACACACCTTGCCTGTTTTGCTCTAAAGCGATGTAATAACATACAGAGAACTAATGGGCACCATGTGCACACAGACTTGTGTGCTTCATGATTTAGATTTACTTATTATGATGATATTTAACTTGGCTTGTTCTTGCAAATTAAAAATGCAATCTTTTCACACAACGTGAGTTTGATTGAAACCATACCTGTCAGAGTTGCGTAATTTATTTGACATATTTGTTAGAGTTGAAACAGCTACTAACTCATAAACACTTTACGGTTTGGGAGCTCAGACTTCACACAGTATTGTGTTTCTTCGGCAGGTGGCTCGGCGTCGGCCTGGCATTTTACCGCTCCGTGTTGTTGTGCTGGCGAAGGCCTGCCCTTCCCCGCAGTGCTCCGTGCTGCCAGTAATTACCTCAATTCATTCTACAACAGCTTAAGTGCTAACAAAGCTAATCTTGTTAGAATGATTTGATTAGCAGGAACATCACCCACTACGACACCTCCAGGGTACGAGCACGAAAGATGACGCCTCGTCCTCGTTTCGGGTCTTACTGGCACAGAAATGATGCATTACAAAATTACAATACGGAAAACACTTATTACATCATTGTGTTACATTTAGTTTTTAAAGTAATAGATTCAGGATTTTTAAGTTCGATTTTGTGGGAAGATAAGAAATAATTAATATTGATCTGTTGTAGCTTTTAGAATTAGGGATGACAATCGTTCCTTAAATTATAGAATCATCTTGTATTTGAAAGTGAATACTGTTTTTTTTAAACAATCATAAATGAAACAGGAAAATGAGACAGGAAATGAAATGTTTGCTGTCCTTCAACCTGTCTGTGCATTTCACTTCCATCAGAGAATCCATCCTGTTAGGTCTAAATCAAAAGGTTCTGTGACCTTAAAGGGATACTCCTCCAGAAAGTGATTTATTTTTTTTATTTTTATTTTTTTTTTGTCTATTGCCATATTGCCTAGTTAGATAAGTGGGCAAAAACAATTAGTAACCAGCTTTAGCTTAGCAGAAAACACTGTAAGTGAATGGTAACATCTAACATTGTGACAAAAAAGTCCTTAAAACTCACTCAGTAGTGATACTAATTCTGCCTAGTGACCTCAGTAAACATATCGACTGGAAGTGAAAATAAAAAGTAACATGAAGGAATTACAGGTACTATTTTAGACTCAGGACTACTTTATGACAAAGAACTGCTGTAAGCCTCTGCTGAACGGAGCAAGGACATGACGCAGCGTCCCTAAAGACGCCTACTCCCATAAACACGCCTTCCAGCGGAGGCTTAAGGCCTATTCATACTCCACGAGAAGAAAGAATTTTGTTCTCGCTGGGGGGCTGCGAGAACAAAATGACGTCATTTTGTTCTCGCAGACCCAGTTCAGCAGCGCTAACGGCTTGTTCTTGTGCACATCAGTCGGGCCGAACTTTTTTCGGCAGGATGTCCGAGAACAACCGCTGTGATTGGTCAGAAAGGGAGGATGAGCGTGGTTACTGCGGGTAGCAGTTGACGTTTTTCTCCGGCGCCTGCTGTGCTGCTTTGTGCGGACGGACCGAGGAGTCCGAGTCACGGTCTGGATCGACCCGAGCTAGGAGGACCAGCGCGAACCGCGAGGGTTTGCGCCGGCGAACCGTATACCTCCGCTCCTCACGTAGCGAGGACGGATCATTTTAAACTGCACACACACCTGCTACGCACACCCATTTGATACGTCACTGAAGCAGTTCAACAGCTGAGTTCTCGGGGAGTATGAATGCTCCCTGCCGAAACAAACTTTTTTCTTGTTCTCGGCGCTCCCCAGCGAGAACAAATTTTTTTTTTCTCGTGGAGTATGAATAGGCCTTTACAGCTGTTAAATCACATCAACAGAACCTGTCTGACAACATGACTTAAGGCCTATTCATACTCCACGAGAAGAAAGACATTTGTTCTCGCTGGGGGTCTGCGAGAACAAGAAAAAAGTTTGTGTCGGCAGGGAGCATTCATACTCCACGAGAACTCAGTTGTCAAGCTATTTCAGCAACGTGTCATACAGGTGTGTGTATCAGGTGTGTGTGTGGAGGGGAGGGGAGGGTGTGTGTGTGCAGTTTAAAACGGTCGGTCCTCGCTACGTGAGGAGCGGAGGCATACGGGTCTCCGGCGCAAACCCTCGCGGTCCGCGCTAGTCCTCCTAGCTCGGGTCGATCCAGACCGTGACCCTTCAGGTCCGTCCGCACAAAGCAGCACAGCAGGCGCCGGAGAAAAACGTCAACTGCTAACTGCACTAACCACGCTCATCCTCCCTTTCTGACCAATCACAGCAGTTGTTCTCGGACATCCTGCCGAACAGAGTTCGGCTCGGCTGAAGTGCACAAGAACAAGCTGTTAGCGCTGCTGAACTGGGGCTGCAAGAACAAAATTACGTCATTTTGTTCTTGCAGCCCCCCAGCGAGAAGAAAGTTATTTCTTCTCGTGGAGTATGAATTGGGCTTTAGGCTAAAAGATCTAAAAAAGCAACACATCATGCCCCATTCTAACATTTTTCAAGAACAGCAATAAAAAAAATTCAAGAACAAAAGAACTCACCACAACATTTAAAGCACTACTAGTTCTAAATCTTTGTTTTTGTTGTGTTCATAAAGGCTGCATGAAAAGACAGCAATGCCACTTTTATGACTGAGTTGAGGAACCTCCAAGCAACTAGACTCTCAACTTTTGTTCAGTCATTGAAAACAGCTTTTGATTTACTCAGTCTAAAAGATTAGTGACATAGACAACTATGGACAGGTATGTAGCTCTGGGGAAGCAAAGGACATTCAAATACACCTATAACCCACTCCAGGCTTGTCACTGTCTCTGTCAAAGTCTCTGAATCACAAGTCTGACCTCTCCCCTGAGGGTCATTTGCCATGGGAGAGCCCCCCATGTCAGGGGTTGGCACCCAGACAAAAAAAGACACCAGGACCATGGGGCACTCAAACCCCTTCACCACCATAAGGTGGCAGTTCAGGGGAGGATCATTAGCTGAGGTGTCTCAATATAATCAGATGACTAAAGTCATTGTGAGGCACTATAAAGAATTCAAATAAATCCAGGTCATTTCATCCAATTTAATTAAAGCCAATTGATCTACATTTAAAAAAGAAGAGTTTCCTATCTAAGGAAACCAGTAGGTTGCTTTGATCCAACCCCCATTCTGAGCAAGCACCTGGTGACTGTGGAGAGAAAAAACTCTGTAAACAGGAAGAAGCCTCAAGCAGAACCAGGCCCAGAATGGGTGGACTGCTGCTGGACCGGCTGGGGTTGGAGGTGACAGGAAAGCAAAGGATCAAAGTCCAGGTGATCACACTGTCCAGTCTGTTGCACCTCCACTTTGGAATGAACTTCCTTCATTTTTACATTGTATTGACAGTTTGGACACCTTTAAAAGCAGCTAAAGACTATTATTTCAAATTGCTATATTCATTTATTTATAATCATTGTGTATTTTAATCATGATATTCATGTGTTTTTATGATTAGTTTAATTTTGTGACACTTTTATTCTGTAAAGCTATTTTACGTATTTCAGGGACTTTTATTTTTTAACTCCAATTTATTTCAAGCTGGTGTTAATTAATTTTCTTGTATTCAAATGAGGAGGCGGAGTTTTCTCTGTGGGCTGAGTCTGATCAGACTGCAGCTCCTGTCTGAGACCATCACTTTCAGCAGAAAAAACCCAGAAACCTGTGCTTTAAATGACCTGGTTACACACCAGTGTGCATTATTCATTTAGTTATTTAGGCAGGAAAGTCCCATTGAGTTACAGAAACTCTTTTACAAGGGATTCCTGGGTTACCACCTATAGGACATGTTGTGATCTGTGAAGGAAACTGGAGTACCCGGAGGAAACCCACGCATGCATGGGGAGAACATGCAACTCCACGCAGAAAGGCCACAGCCGGGATTCGAACCTGCGACCTTCTTGCTGTGAGTCAACAGTGCTAATCACTGCACCACCATGCAGCCACTGTAACTGTAAAATTTTACCCCTTTGGATGTTCCGATGTTATGTCGAGATGCTTATTAGAGCGGTCATAGCAGCAGATCCAGCTGGGAGGAGCGGAGCATCAGAGTCAGATAAGATGAGAGTATTATCCTGCCTTTAATCAAGAGTGTGTTTTCTCAATTTGAGAGCATTAAATCGGCTCTCTGGATTATTTTTCTCTGTATCAAAGTTTTCTAAATGTTTTAAATGATATTTCAGGTCTAAACTATGATCTATGGGTTGAGTTCCACAACATCTGTCATTCTGATGAAGACCCTCCTTTCTCCTAGAGACCCCCTTTCCATTATTTCTTGCCGCTGACATTTTTTAGCCAATGAAATTCAAATTTTTGCATTCTCTCAACATGCACGCGCATCGACCAAACCTGTACCAGTAGGGGGCGCTGTCGTACAGGACGCTCCGTGTGTTTCTCTGTTTACAGTCTCGTTCACTGAGGACTCACGGCTCATTTCTACTAAAAACCTACCCATTCCCCAGCTAAAGACGGATTTATTTTTATTTTTAAACCTTTCACCTCACAGAATGGCAAGGCTTGACAGGATTATGCGTTTATTTTGGTCAGAAAGTTCATCCAGGGCCGAGTCAAGTTCAGCTTCAGAGTCCAGCAGCAGCTCGGTGCTAACAGAGCTAATATCAGAAGCAGCAGGGACAGAGAGGGCTCATCAGACCCTCGTAGGATTGTGAACTGTGAGTGATTAAACCCTACACATTGAGCTGTACAGCTTATGCCCGAAGTATATGCGCCGTGTGCACGCGCGCACACGCGACCGGACGCGCGTGTCGAGATGTTTTGAGGCGGAGCCTTTGGACGCTAGATTCAAAAACTGCTCTCTTGATGAATAATCCAGTGTGGCTTTAAGTGTTGTTTTCATGCTCAGATCTTGCTCTGCTCTCTCTCAAAACACTCTGATCACATTCAAAAAGTCAATTCAAATATGTTTCACTTGCTCTCAAATTGACTCTTCTCTAACATTCCTGAGGAATGTTAATAACATAACATTTTAAATGACCCTCTTTCAAGTTTCAGCTCCATCCCTCTGCGCTCAGACTTTTCCTCTGCGTTCTTAAAACCTGCTCTCGCTGATTTTTTTCTGTGCTCTTGAACTGAAGCAAGATGATCCTGCCAAAAGTCCCCCAGCCAATAGGAAGCATGACACTGACCAATGAGCTTGTCACAGGTAAAACTCTAGCATACCACACACCTCAAACCTACATTATTGTTAATCTAACCTTCTTTCCTTTCTTGGCTGACCATCAACTGAGCGCAGCAGTTAAAAACAACTGTAACACCAAAAGGTTGTCTGGGCGGACCATGTTTTCTCCTACTTACCAATATTGTTGCGTCAAATGAGCGTGTTAATAAAACGAGTGGGGTGTGTGTGTGTGTGTGATAAAACTTTGAATATAAAAATGAACATTAAAAAATGCTCTGAACTTCACCTTTAAAGGCCAGAATGGGTGTGGACCAGGGGTGTGGCTCGCAGACAGAAACCTGTTCTTAAACCGCATAATAAAAAATAAATAAATCATTTATAACCTCGTATATCAGCTTAGCCATACATGTCAGGCAGCAGCTAGCTTTAGCATTTCTGACAGAAATAGCCTAATGATTCTCCTTGAAATGCTATAGCTAGCTACCCACCTAACGTCAAACTGATGGTGATGTAACTATATGTTTATAAAATAGGTTTTGTGTGAACAACTGATAATCTTTAAGACCTAGCCCAGATTAGCGGTTAGCTCATCGATCTGGTCAAACCTCTCTTTCTCCAAACTGAAGGTATTCATAACAAAACAAGCTACATCACTAGTTACTCAACACAGTTTTGTACAAATTCTTGGATCGACCCTCCTCTTCTTTCTAAAAAGTGACCATTCTTTTAGATTTTCCACACCATTTTCTCCCCATCCGTCTCCATTTTTAAATCATCACCATCTGTTCCTGCTTGTGCTCCAGGAGTGTAAATCACTGCGGTGGTTGTTGGCTGTTGCAACAACATCCTGTCCATAATAAAAAAAAATATCTGTTTGGTAGAAATACATCTAAGATTTGCTGCCCTGGTACATAACTCTCTCATCCCTTCCTGAGAGACCCAGTGGGTCAGATGTGAGCTGTTGATAGTTCTTGCAGCATCAATTAGAAAAAGACTTTCTGATAAAGTGATATGGTGCTAATGCTAAAGCGTGAGGGAAGATGGCGTTCACCTAATATGACTTGTATTCACAGTAATTATAAATAACCTGAAGATGTAAGGTAGTCAGGTGAGCTCCTTTCCTGCACAAAATGGCACTAAAAGCCCTTTATAATAATAATAATAAACTTTATTAACAGACACATCGGTCCAAAACATCAGTTAAACTACAAAGGCCTGCATGTCATGTATTTCCAAGCCCCTATCAAGATCTTTGTTTTGTTGTTTTCCCCTTTGACCCCTCGCAGAAGGTTATCACCTTTAGAAATCTTCTGAAACGTGATTGTTGTCAAATGACAAGGTCACACCTGAGTGAGTAAAAGCCACCATAGAGGCCCTTCACGTGGCCCTTAAGTCTTTGTTTTCCCTTTCTTTCCCCCGTCGGTCTTTAACCCAGGTGACAGCTTTGTTCTCCTCCAGCGCTGCGGTTACTGAAACTGAAGAGGGATTTAGAGGATGACAGCCAAACTGTCTCGTCCATCACAATCCCCCTCCCAGGACTCTCAACAAGAGGTGACTTCTCAGCACCTGTCAAGATCCTGAAAAAGAAAACAGCGAGAGACAAATAACTTCAGCACCGAGCCGTGCTTGAAGGTTGTTTTCAGTCCCTAAAAATAGACATTCTTTTGTAATGCCGTCGGATTGCACGTTAGACATTCCTGCTGTGTGCACGTTTCAGATTCCTTCCTTTCAAGCTAAAGACCTGACATAAAACTTTAATTTCTCTATTTATGAGCTACTGTATTTTTCCAGTGTTAACTGACTTAACTTCTGACAGGCTGCACATAAACTCACAAACAGTTTATCCAACTAATTAAAGCGAGACACAGCAGCTTCCAAAAGATTTCATCATAAAAATGTATTTAATATTTGCTCTTTTTAAAAAATAATGAAACATTTTTGATTAAATAAGCTCCAACTGACAAAAATCTAATAGTAAACGTGCAAATTTTTTTTAAAAACCATTTCAAATATCTTTATTGTTAGTATCCTTTTGATCTCAACCTCTTTGGTTCTTGGACTTTGTGCTTTTTTTTTTTTTTTTTTTTTTTTTTTTTTTTTTTTTTTTTTTTTTTACTAATTATCAGTCACGTTCTTGTACTGGGCAGCATATCATGCAGTGTTTGCTTAAAAACCTGAGTAAAATTGGGGGTAAAAGAAATGCCAAGCCTAAGAAAACATAGAATATCTGAAAGAAAAATGATAAATCTCCATGCAAACACCAGAAAGCTGCAGCATCCTTCTGTGGATCATCTGTTTTCAGCTATTCGCTCTTTGGTAATCCATGATGGTGCTAAAATACTTTTATCTTGGTATTTTTCATAGATTCAGATGTTTTTTTAATGTTTTATGTTTATGTTGTTTTTAATCATGTGTTAATCATCTGTGTTGCTTGTTTTTTAGTGAAGCACTTTGTGGTCTTTGACCTGTAAAAAGTGCTATAGATATAAAGTTTCCTTACTGATTAAGTTGCGTATGTTGTGTGAACTCAACGCTGGCTCATCCCTTGAGTTAGGAGCTTTTTCATGCCTGAGTGACGGACATTGACTAGAGCAGAAGCTCCTAAACTTCCTCCATCTTCTGACCCATAAAGTTACAACAGCAGAGGATTATGACCCAAATATTGCTCGCTGAGCTACACAAGCATTGCTAAAATCAAAACAACAATTTAAACAGCTTCAACCTTTTATCCATTTATGACTCTTGTTTTAGCTTTTACATCAATTATAGTGAGCATATTCTTTTAGGATGCATTTATCAGTTTGATTTGGAGTCTAGAGAGCATCTTAAGGCATCTCACGGCCCAGCTAAGTGACCCACCTTTAGTAACCTGGGCTGCAGTTATGTGGTTTAACTTCCTGAAACCCAATGTTATTGTTGGTGTTTTAACTTCCACTATTGGGGATAAGCATGATTTTATAAACATCTTTAAATGATTAGTACTTCAAAACTAAAATGTATTTATATTTTTTCTTAAATGTAACAAAGTGCTACACTTGTTTAGTCTGACATTAACCAGGCTAACATTAGAATCAGGGTTGAGTTGAAGTGAATTTACAGCATGTTGGTGAATACAATGATTTATCAATTTAGCATCAGACCCAAAACATAGTCACTATTCAGCCATAACAAGAAAATAGGCTCTTACTTTGGGCTGAGAGACTGTGCCTTAATGTCCTGTTGCCCAGAAGTTCCCACGGGAACTAATGGGTGGATCAGGGAAGGTAGGTCAAAGGTCAACTGGCTGATGTCAGGACCTCATACTGAGGAGCCTTCAGGAGTGGCAACGGATCTTAAGGCCTTTAGTCTGATGATCAGTGAGTTCAGATAAACAGGTCCAAACCTTTTAAATGAGCTAACAGATCCAAAATAAACATAAACCTAAAACCAGGTCTGTGAGTAACAACAGGTTGAATAGAATAAAACGTTTTAGTGCAAGAAGACAAGGTCCTCATATGTTAAGGACTCAGGGAGTTAAAGGTAGAAGGAGTGGACAGAAAACCAGTGGTGTCCCCAAGCTGGGGCCCTTTGACGCCTCCTTAGCTGAACAGTCGACAAGCTGCTGTCAGAAAACATCACAATACATCCTGATAGTCTGTACATCTGGGCTGCAGAAAATGAAAACAAAAGCAGCCAAAAACCAAAGAAAACCCTTCAGAAAGTTTGACAATGAATTCAAGAGAGTCTGGCTGCTTACTCAAAGCTTTTGCACTATTTAGTTCAGAAAATTGTTTCCTCCTGTAAGTTTTTTCTTTTAATGCAGCTTGCCCACACTTTAGGCTCTGCCTATTGTTATTGTGCCTTTGGGGGAAAGCAGCTCAGAGAAGGACAGCTGAATCCCACACTGGAAAACAGGAAATGTTCAGAGGATCCTCAGCAAGGAACGAAAAACCCGACTCTCTAACTCCAGCCTGCTTATTTGAGACCCCATCCCCCCGTTTTCCAATCCCCCAAAACAACACAACCAGAATCAGGCTGAGGGCCGGCTCGTGACAGCTATTATTATAATGTGATGACAGGTCCGGTCACTATCAGAACTATTCCTTTCATGATGGACCAGGACGGGGCCCTGGGGGCTGCTGGGACGACATGGCGGACACATTTAAAACAGTCTGTTAATTAAACTGCGTCGCAACAGATTTAGGAAGAGGGTGACGAGTGGAGGAAGATGAAAGGGGGGCTTGTGTAAGAACTTTATGTGGTTGTTTGTATCTCAGGGTGACTAAATGGAGATGTGCTGGACCAAGTGACTGGCTGCTGTGTAATTCATCCATCACTGTAGTGTGTGTGTGTGTGTGTGTGTGTGTGTGTGTGTAGGAGAGAGGGAGAGGGAGGGAGGGTTTGTGAGGATGGGGAGGGGGCTGTTATGTGTGTCAGGCAGTAGTCCTGCTCGTCTCGCTCCACAACTTAAGTTAAATCAGAGGCAGTCACCGTCTCACTGCGGTGGTCTCCCTCTCTTATCTCTCCGTCTGTCCTGATCCGACAGCATCACGCAGCCTCCTGGTTCCACTCAACAGGTAAGAGCTCCCATCACTCTCAGAGCGTGCTGCTTTTTACTCGTTTTGAACTTCCTTTGTGCAGAAAGTTTGTATATTGACACCACAGATTCAATCCAAGGGACAGATTTATTCACCGTCTTTTCTGCTGCGGCCTGTCGGTGGATATTTAACTTATCCACTGCAGGAAAACCTAATATGTTTGACCTTTTTATACAAAGAAAATGTAATCCTGATTTTGAATCAGCATCCATGAAGAGTTGTAGTTTTCTTCATTTGTTTTTAATACTGTGGACCGCTGGGGCTTCTATATACAAAACAGAAATCATCACCGAGGCTCTGCAGAGAAATAATCTTCCAACATGAGAGGGTGTTGAAAGGGCTTCTTATTGAACATAGCAGCGCAGGAAACGACTCCAGAGGCTGCAGTTTGTGCTTGTTTGGCTGTTTAGGGTCATGTATACAGAGGTAAACTTCTGGAGCCAATCACACTCCTGAACTCTGCCACATGTGCTAATCTTTAAATATTATGCAACACTTCAGTAAGTTGAGACAGAGGAAGAGAGCTGCCATCGTGCAGTATAAAAAGCCGATGGCGATAAATTTGTGCTCCGGTGACATGTTAAACGGTGCAGGATGTTAAAAGTTGAAAGCGCCCATTGTTGCAGAACTTCCTGTTGACCAAACAGGACTAAAACGAGGCCTAAACCAGAGGATGATCAGGAGACGGGAGGTTGGTGCAGTGAGGTGAACTTCACTTCATAATGGGCTGGTATAAATCATTAACTCCATCAGCAGAAGGTTTTAGTGGCTCTCTCTTTGCCAGATGGTGGTGCTCGCGTCGAAGCAGAGCTGTAGTCCAGAACCAAGCACGGCCTCAGACGGCTCTGCTGATGGGAAACCTCTTTTCCATTTGCTAACTTTCTCCAACTTTCTGAGCCTTGTAAAGATTCCCATGATCAGGAGCATTTGAACGCCCCTCAGGACGGGATTAGACATGGAATGCTGCAACTGCTGTGTCACCGAGAAGTCAGCCAGGGGAACATCTAGCCAGAAACGTCCCCAAACTTCCTCCAGATTCAGATTCTTCTCATTCATTGTGCAGCAGATTCTTGTTTGCAATAAACACAGATCCTCTCTGAGCGTTTGTCCTGTCTTGGAGGATGCAGCTTGTGAAGGAGATGTTTACCTTCCTGTATGTGGTCACCCAGGGTTTATGGCTGCCATTCAATAATGTGCCATCTCACTATAGCTCACTGGACACAGCCACACCTAATAGCCTGCTTCCTGTCTGAGTCGTTTTTATAGGATTCACACAGACATATGCACAGCGGCCGTCTTTAAATGTCACTACCTTCATCATCAGCATCTGCATCATGGAAAAATACTGCTGCTTAACTGTCCCAGTAACACATGCACTCAATTTATTCCTTTCATTCCCATTTGTGGGGATGAAAAAATCCTCTTAATCTGATCTAAATGAATACATTCTGCATGTGTTAACTTGCTTCTGTTATTGAACCTTCTGAATTTATGCCGTAGTAGATGTGAGCGACATCTGATCCAGTGAAGTCTGTGCAGGAAACGTGTTGCCCTTGGCACTCTCAGCAATCCCCCTAGGTCTGCAGCCGATACCGTTTGTTGCCTTAGTTCTGGAAGAATTCAGGTGGAAAACGAGGAGATCCTTGAATCGGAGATAAAAATGTTCCACGTCAGAGCTCAGGCTGCTTTAATGCCAACCAGAGGGCAGCAGGAAGGCATCCAATGGAAACGTTTTCAACTTTTCTATCTGTTTGAACTAAAACATATTTAAATTATTGTTATTATAGCTGCAGATTTTTGCTTCCATTTCTGTAAGGAGGCATCTGTATGAGGTGAGGAAAATCATATTGCTAGAATGCCATCTAGTGGCGAAAAGATGTCAAAGAATTATTTAAAACCTGCTTTAACTTGTGATATTTTCCCAAATTAGCCCATTTAAAAGATTATATTAATTTTTACAATTGTATCAACCTTCAGGTTTTAAACTCCTTTAATGTTTCTCTTGAAATGTTTTTGATTGAATCCGATTTCCCCACCTACTTAGTAACAGAAGTCATCTTTTCTGCTGAAATGCACAAGGCTTATGCTAATATTATTATTTCAGCTCCACTAATGACCCCACTAAGCTTCTCTGTTAAACATAAAGACTATCAGCAAAAAGGGAGGGTTTGCTTTTTACAACCATGTGGCGATCTGCTCATACAAAGAAAAAAAAACCCTCCAAACCACAAGCCCTGAGGCAAATCTTCTGCAGGTTTGATTTTCTCACAGAGCGAAGTTTCCACAGAGCTGAATCCCTGCGGTCCTGTTTGTTTAGGTGTGTGCTGATTAGAAGTTCTCATGCTGGGTACAATGTATCTCCGCACGCGCAGGAGTCAAACGTGACGTCTTTTACAGTGACTGGAGCCTGAAACGCTCTCCTCCTCTGCTTCCTTTGTGTTTAATGCCGTTGTTATCCCAGGTCGCACTTCGCCACTCAGCCTCGATTAACACAGGTCATAACACCAGGCTTAAATGTTCTTCTGGGCGCTGTCACCCTGCCCAGACGGACAGACCGTTTCATAAACACTCTGCTTTGTGTTCCCCCCCTCTCTGCGTTCATTAGCCGGGGGACGATTTAGAGGAAACAGACGGTCTGAATAATGGTCTTTCAAAGGGCATTTTTGGAATATTGAATAACATGCAACATCTGTTTCTCATGGCTTCTTCATTTACAGAAATAACATAAAGCTTCAGGATGGCTTTAATGTGCAGGTCTTTAATGAGCTGGTGTTGGGTGAGCACTTTCATGGGTGCTCGTGTAGATTAGCGTTTATGGGCCATGCCAGCAGTAATGACACTTCTTCTCCCAGACTGTCTGTGACATTTTTTGTTGTGTTTCTTTTATAGGATTGCTGAGGCCCTTGCCCAAGGCCTGTATCAGTCACCGCAGACGCACCCCGCTGACTGGGTCCCCCTCCCTTACGCTGCTTAAAAGTCTCAGGATTTGGCACTAAAAAGGGGAAACATGCCGAACCAAACGATGGGAGGGAAGGAAGGGATAAACCTGACATGTGGCATGTCTGGAAGCCACGAGTTCATCTTCACCCTGGTGCCCATCGTGTACGGCTGCAACTTTGTCATCGGCATCGTCGGAAACAGCATGGTGGTAGCGGTCATCTACTGCTACATGAAGCTCAAAACGGTGGCCCACATTTTCGTCTTTAATCTTGCTGTGTCTGACCTCACCTTCCTCATCACTTTACCCATGTGGGCAACCTTCACCGCCACAGGGTATCACTGGCCCTTTCGAGGGTTCTTATGCAAGGCCAGCGCAGGACTGGCCATGTTCAACCTCTACACCAGCATCTTTTTCCTCACGGCTCTCAGCATTGACCGTTACCTGGCCATAGTGCACCCGGTGCACTCACGAAGGCTTCGTACAGTCGTGTACGCTCGCATCACCTGCGTGGTGATTTGGCTCTTTGCTTTCGGGCTCAGCCTTCCTACAGCCCTGACCAGGAATGTCCACAACATACAAGACTCTAACACCACCGTGTGTGCCACCCTGCACCCGTCAAAAGAAAATGTGGAGTTGCATATGCTCCTTCTGGCCATCAGCCTCATGAAAAGCCTGCTGGGCTTCCTGGTGCCCTTCGCCATCATCATCACTTGCTATTGCCTCATTGGTCAGGCGCTACTGCGGGCAAAACACATCCAGAAGACCTCGCGCTCTCGGGACGACGAGGTTCTGCGCATGCTCGCGGCGGCAGTCCTGGCCTTCTTCCTGTGCTGGGTGCCCCATCAGGTGTTCCACTTCCTGCAGCTGCTCACGCAGCTCATACCAGGGGAGCACTGTGCCTTCCTGGAGATCATTGACACCGCCATGCCCTTCACCATTTGCATCGCCTACTTCAACAGCTGCGTCAATCCTATCGTGTACGGCTTTGTGGGGCACAACTTTCGCAAAAACTTACTGCGCCTGCTGCGGTGCTCCACAAGTACAGGCACGAGGCCTCACCCGAGCATCACCTCCAAGATGAGCACGCTCTCGTTTAGGGCCTCCGAAGCACTGAGCCTTTCAGTCAAAAATAACAGCCCCTACGATGTTAAATGACCAGAACTGAGACCACTGGTTGACATGGTGACTGTTCATGTATTTAAAACCCCCAACAAGCACTGAAGCATTTAGAATGACTAAAACATGATATTCAAGAGCCTCTGTTGATACACGTCTGATAAACTGTGGACAAACCCTTGGTTGTGCCAGTAAATTAGAAACTCTTCATTAGAAAAATAAAAAAAAACACTTTGTCTGCTGGAAAAGACCATAAATAATGAAAGATCCTTTATTCCATCATATAAGATGTTCAGCTGGATGTTGTCAGCCCTGTGAGTAACGTCATTGTTCAGTTTTCTGCCCACAGCTGGATTTTCTCCTGTTCAAACGGTGAGGAAGTGCAGTAATCCTCGTATATATGTTCTGCTAGCAGCTGTACGGAAACAGAAATGAAACTATTTCAGTGTATCATGAAAATCACCAAGATAACCGACTCCTGTATTAAAAACTCACGCGCTTCTGGTGAAAATGTATCTAAGTGGTGAAATGTCTAAGGTGTGTGGTGATATTTGTTGATGTGTTTGTGGTATTTAAACATGTTGATAGTTGTTGTTGTTTTTTTACTCTGTAAGTGTACACGTTGTAAATAAATAAAGAATATAATACAACTTTAAATATCAGCCAAGAAATGTATTTTTTTTATCCCAATTTGCCATTACTCACCAAACTCTCTATAGATAGCATTAGCAAAATGATCATGTTTCTATGAGTGACTGGTGGTTAAACTTTCCACGAGCTTCTATTAATCATTAACTATTCATCATGCAGGCTCCTGTTTTCCACGTGGCACCTCCCAAAAAATGTAAGAAACAGGTGCACTGGGTGTTTTTTTTTAGGGAGGATGGACGGCACAGAGCTGCATCATCGGGATTGGTGGACGGGCGTCAGGCTGATGCTTATAAATGTCCTCAGATTGCAGCAGCTTCACCTCCAACATGAAGCTCCTGTTGGTTTTTGGGTTTGTGGCTGTTGCTCTGGCTGACGTCACCCGCTTTGAGGGGTAATTTTTATGCTTTTATTACAGAAAAACATAACTCTGTTTTGCTGTGAACTATTTATAACAGAGACGGTGGAAGTGCCAAACGCTGTTGTGTTAATTATGACTCTGCACTTTGTTTTGACTGGGATATGTGGTGCTAAATGAACTAAATGCTAACAGGGAACTCATGAAAGGTGTAAGTCTACATTCTGATTCAGTGTACTAATATTATGCTGCAGCTAAAAGTATCATTTCTGTAGTTTGCTGCCATAGAAACCAGCTTCTTGTCATTTTATCAGTGGTTTTGGACTAGATCTGCAAAAGCTTCCTCAAAGTCTGTCCATAACTCTTCCTTTTAGTCCTGTTCTGACTCATTTTCATAGAAAATTGATTTTTGTTTGCTTTTTTTAGCCATTTTACACATAAATTGTTGCTATTAACGAATAAAAAGACAACAGAACTAAAGGGATTAGCCACTGTTGTAGCTGCACACATGCTTGTTGGGTTTTTTCACCTAAATCTGTGGAATTAGGATTAAATGTCAATGAGGAGGATTGTTTTAGCATGACATTTTACATTTATTGAAACAATAATATAAACCATGCACCTCTGAGCAATTCTTAAATTGTGTTTTTTGCTAGATAAATTCTATGTCATTCTAAGGGCCAAATATGGCTGTTGGCAGTTAATACATTCATTTATTTAATTACATGATTGAGTTTATGTATCTTAGATGATAAAAATAAAGGAGTTTTAAGCTACACTTGTGTTACATTTTAAAAAGTATATTTTGAAGAGTTTTTATTCGTTGTTTGACTAGAAGTTTTAGAATAAGAATGATTATATGGGGACATTATTGTTCCTATATTTTATTCTGTTCAAAGCTTTTTTAAGGTTTGAACTTCTAGTTGTTTAAAACTTGTTTTAATGAGGTACTAATCCCCAGATGCCAGGGAAATTTAAAGAAAAGCAAACCAAACAAAACCAGCACAGAATATTTTCAGGATTTCCTCTAATCAGGATTACTTCACAAGTGCAAGAATTAGGCTCTTTTTTTTTTTTAACTGTCCAAAAATATTTGTTCCTAAATAAATGAAAACAGCAAGTCAGTTGTAGTAATGAGCTGATTTAGTTCATATTGGATCTCATTTTTATCCTGTTTCCTGTTTTTAATTCTCTTCAGTGACAAAGTGTTCAGACTGAAGCCACGGCTGGATGAACATGTGACTCTCATTAAGGATCTGGACCAGAGCATTAATGTACCTACTCACACACACACACACACACACACATCTACACTGGTTTGTTAGTTGTTTTAAAATTACAACACCCAACCCCAGTTTAGGTGATTTCTCCTCATGTCTTAACAGTAAAAAGCTTCTTTGACGGTTCATGTTTGAACATTTGTTGGACTTTGGTGCCACCTGCAGGTGGACTTGTGGAGTCCAGAGAGCTCTGAACAGGTGACCGTTGACATTGATGTGGATGTCCTCGTGCCAGCGAGGTACCTTGACATCGTGTACACCGTGCTGGATCAGAGCGACATGGAGCACGAGTAGGTCACCAGATATAAACGCACTCACCTGAACTCCACTGTGGAAACACTTCACAGCTTTTTGAATTTTATTAGTCATTTATCCACAGTAAGGACCACACCCAATGGTGGTATCACTCAGAAGGAACAGAGTCTATAAAACGAAAGGCGTCCTCTGATCAGAGCAATAGACAAATCAGGAGAGACACTGCTGCAGACATAAGTGGGCATTTTTCAGGTATTTAATACAATTTTTGCTCAATAAAAGTCATATTTATGTGTTAGAATGCTATATTACCTGTTTGTAAACCTCCACATGTTAGCATGAGACTGTTTATTTAGTTTACGCTGTTGCACATAGCATAGTAGCATAGTAATCTGGGTGTTATTTGGTTGAAACAAACTAAACTAACATTCCCAAACAGATAATATAACATTCTAATACATCAGTATGAGGTTTTTAATCAAGAATGGTTTTAAAAATCTGAAAACTATTTGCTAATTTGTCATCGAACTGCCTAGCCATGAGTATCGTTCCAGTCAGAGGACTTCCTGTTTTTAGAGACTCCACTCGTTTTCAGTGATGTCACCAGTGGGTGTGGTCCTTACTGTAGATAAATGACTGACAGGACACCACTTCAAAGTCAATCATCCTGTTAATTTGTTACTAGGATTCTGATCGAGGACGTTCAGGTTGCTGTTGATGGTCAGGCTGACAGCGAAGCGTCTCCCAGAGCTCACAGCTACACCAAGTACAACACCTGGAGCGACGTAAGACTGGAAATAGAACATCAGCCTCCACTTTATTTATATTTTTAGGGATTGTGTTTACAAATTGATCCTTTTTTTTAAATTTCAGATCCAGGACTGGATTAACTCCATTTCCTCCTCCAACCCTAATCTAATCAGCAAGCAGGTGATTGGAAACACTTACGAGGGACGCCCCATGACTGTCCTCAAGGTATCACAAGCTACAACTTGAACACCACTCCCATCTGTTCAGAAATTGTAGTTTATTATAAAGATCCATTTCATATCTACAGATCGGTAAGACGTCCAGCTCTACCAAGCCTGCCATCTTCATGGACTGTGGTATCCACGCCAGGGAGTGGATCTCTCCTGCTTTTTGCCAGTGGTTTGTCAAGGAGGTAACACAGACATGTAGATGTAATTTAAAGCATTTCTTCAAGGGTTTTTACTGATTTAGCTGCATATTTAAAACAATCTCCCCCAGGCTGTGTCCACCTACGGCAGTGACTCTCAGATGACCAGCCTGCTCAACCAGATGGACGTCTACGTTCTGCCTGTCTTCAACATCGACGGCTACTCCTTCACCCACACAGACGTACGCTACAATCAAAGCCTAAATGTGTTGTATTAAACTATCAACATTAAGGTGATTATTCATTTCTCTACTTGGGGACTTTAGAACCGAATGTGGAGAAAAACTCGCTCCAGGAAATCTGGATCCAGCTGCATTGGAGCCGACCCCAACAGGAACTTTGACGCTGGCTGGTGCAGTGAGTACACAAACGGGCACTGCATTCATTTTGACAGGAGAATAGTAAAACCAGATGAAATATAAGAAAACTCCAAATCTCTGCAGCAGATGCTCAAAATCTTTGTTCCAAAAATGCCCGTTTGCAAATCTGCAACTTTAGCTGAAGTTTCCTTCATGGCCTGAGGAAAATAGAATAGCGTGCATCTGCAACCACCAACATTTTTTTCATTTTTACAAAATATGGAAGTATAGTTTGCAGCTGTTTAACCATCATCGAGAACTTTATCTTGGAGCGTCATATAGAACAAGTCACAAAGCACTGGAATAAAGTGTAATGACAGACCGATGATGATGATGTAATCAAATAGCTCTCGAACATTAGCATTAACGCTAATCCCTTTTCATTAAAAGCAAGTGATAACAATCTATATATTAGGTGTAAATAATCAGAAGAATGTCCAATATTTTGTAATGGAATGTTGTTTTAAAACCTATTAAGACATGTTGCTGCTGTAGGTTACAAATGTAGTCTGATACCAACAGAATTAATATCAGGCAGCAACCTGTATCTTTAATGGCGTTTTGAAGATATGACATCACTGCAATGTAATGGATAAAAGCAAAGACCCCAAAAAATGATGGTGGTTCAGAACTGAAACCAATATGGCAATAAAGTTAACTACACAACAGGAAGAGTATCTAGGACTCTTCCTTAGTAAATCTGCTTTGATGTAATAAGGCCCTCAGATGTACAGCTCTACCTGTCTGAGCTGTCAGAACAGGTCACAGGAAAAAACAATTCAGACACTAAGGCTGGAATTTAACATTCAACAGCTTCTCGGGTTGAAGTTGAAGCAAAAACTAACATTTCTATAATCACAGATCAAAAGAACACATGAAACTGGTGAGAGTACAACAAACGGAAGGTAAAAAAGAATAAGGAAGGGTGACTAAATGAAAACCAAACCTATAGAGAAGAAGCTGACAAATGACAGAATATAAAACAAAACAGGGAAATAGACACCAACTGGCAACGACGTGATGAACACAATATTAAACATTTAGAATCAAAACCAGAGAACAAGTAAGTTAAAAAAAAAAACACAAATTGTTCAATTCCATACGTATTTTGGTCTTTTATGCACTTTTCTTAGAGTTCCTTTAAAAATATTGAGTGAAAAGAGTTGTTAAGAGCCATTTGGAAGGGCTGGTGTAAATCCATCCATCCAAAGACGCTCAGATGACTCTTCTAATGCCCTATGACCCTCTCAATCTAAACGGTTATTTGTCACCGCAGCTCTCGGAGCCTCCAGTAACCCCTGCAGTGACACTTTCTGCGGCTACAACCCTGAGTCGGAGATCGAGGTGAAGAATGTGGCGGACTTCATCCGTAGGAACAAGTCCACCATTAAGGCCTACATCACCATGCACTCCTACTCCCAGCTGCTGCTCTTCCCCTACTCCTACAAGTACGACCTGGCTGCAGATCACAGTGAGCTGGTGAGTCAACAACTTACAGAAAAGAGCTTTTTATGTCTTTGGAACCTTTCAATGACAATCCCCTGATTACCAGAAAATCAACACTTTTTTTGATCATTTGTTGCTACGTGTTTCCAGAAGTAAGAACTCAACCCAGCCTCGTCACTGTGTGACTCTTACCTACAGGCCAAATTAAACCATCCACTCCCGGCTCACAAACCTCCCTCTCACAGCTCTCTAACCTCTCACTGGGGTGTCCTGAGGGCTGCACAGTTAACGCTCACACCCCCACCTTTTACTCCAGCTCTCTCACTCTAACCGAGGCAGATCACACATCTCTGCCTCCTCTATCGCTCACCTGGGATTTAGGGCTCTCTGCTCCACACTTTACGAAACAAAAGAACCGCAGGGATCCATCATAGCTTGTATGTGACCTTAGAAAAATCATTTCCTGCTCACGCATTGCTCTGGGGGTTTAATTTCCTCTTGCAAGTCTTCCTTGAAGCTTTTATTTTATTGCAATAATGGAAAAAATGCTTTGTTTGACCAAGTGGTAAATCCAGCAGGGGAAAACCAGTCAAGTCTCCCAAGTAAATGTGTTTTAACACTTGATCAAAACTCATGAACCAGAGGGATAAATCAGTTCAAATACGTACAAAATAAAACACCTAGCTGCCTTAAAAGGAATATATATCATCGGCTACCTTTCGCACATGTTTTATGTTGAAAATGATCGTTATAGTTTTTTGGGGTAAAATCTTGAAAATTATGTTTTGTAATACTGCAAGACATCATGTAATTTGAGACTACCACATGAATTTTAGCTCAATATCCCAGAATTGATGGAGTTGTAGCCATTTTTCTGTTTTATAACAAAGAAGGAATCATTTCATTAATATCCATCCAGTGCTTCATGGGATATTTTGCTAACAGACAGACAGGCTTGTCTCCAAACAAACAGACACCTGCACAGTAAAACTGGTCTGGCACAGTGGTCCACACAATGCCACTCAACTCAGATACCACAAAGAGTGATGTCCCTGATCTGGCTTACCAAAGGTGGCCCCCACATGGGCCAGGGTCAGTTGTTTCCACAATCAGGCTACATGTGGGATACCAGGGTATAAACAGTCCCCTCACTGACAGACCTGGCCCACATCTGGCTGACAAACAGCTTGTTATGCTAGCAGTCAGCCTGCAGTGCCAGACTGGTACCAGAACTAGCCCAGACCTGTCTGTTATGTGGGCAGTTACAAAGGTTAGAAGGGTCTTAAACAATGTGTAGCTCTTTGAATGTTGGGAAAGACTCCTAACTTGTAGGACACCAAATTGTAGCTCAATATTAATACAATTGTCTGATTTATAGTTGTTTTTACATTTCCTAAAATCCATTAACTTTTTCAACTGGGTTGACACCAATAGTTAATTGGTTAATTGGTTGTAGGCCTCAAGAAAGTTAGCATGTGTTGGGGATGACCCTTAGTACCACACCAAATTTGAGCTCAAGATCTCTAACATTAACGGAGTCACAGTCAGTTTCAAGTTGGCAAGATTTGATATGGTGGCCATCTTGATTTGGATTGACCTCAAAACTTAACCATTTGTAAATGAATTAATGTATTTCTTTATTTTCATTGGACAAAGGATTAGAGCTGGGTGATATGGAGGAATCATATCAAAATATATGTTTCTGTATTGAAGACTTTCAGTAATTATCAAAGTTTCATTTTGATGTTCCAGTTCCTAAGCTAGCATCAGTTTAAATACAAACTGACTGCTCAAACTGACATATCTTTTTTAAACCACTAAGTTTCTGACTGTTTTCTATTTTCCTAAATTCCAAATTTGAACAAAAACACAGCAAATGAAGTGTTTCAGTTCAACAGAACATCCAACGCTCTATTAAAGATCAGCCTGTATTCATGATTTGTGTTTCTTTTCTGTGTAATAGCTGACGGTAGCTAAAGGAGCTGCTGCCGCTCTGAAGAGCCTGTATGGAACCAGCTACACCAGTGGACCCGGAGCCACAACTATCTGTGAGTACAGCGAATATTACCTCTCTGTTGATCTTTTAATGGAATTAATGTGTTTGATGAAAGCTTGATGGCCTAAATCCATGCATTAAAATCATGCATAAAAGATCAAAGTATGACAACACACTGGTTATCGGCGTATGGAGCTCTGATTAACACCCCCTCTGCTCATTTGCCCCCAGACCCAGCTGCAGGAGGTTCTGATGACTGGGCCTACGATCTGGGTGTGAAATACTCCTACACCTTTGAGTTGCGTGACACCGGTCGTTACGGCTTCCTGCTGCCCGAGTCTCAGATCAAGCCCACATGCGAGGAGACCATGCTGGCCTTCAAGTACATCGCCGCCCATGTGCAGAAGAACTTCTATTAAAAAGCAGCCAGGACCCCTGCCAACGCAGCTCCTCTGAACCAGCACTCCCCACCTTCAAACCCCTTCCAACCCTCTTAGCCATATTCAGCTCGTAACCATGGATACGGCCACCACCCGCCATGTTTTCTCACTGTGTTTGACACTGTGTCAAGATGAGTGCAAACAATAAAATCAATAATCCATCCCCACAGGCTAAATCCATTTTTTATGTACCGTGATAAACGTAACCAACAAAATGCAGTAAATAATATTGTAAACACTTCACAAATTCAGAAAAGACGTGAGCTGTTTAACAGATGTTTAAGAACGTCAGTGGTTTCATTTCTAATCTCCTGCATTCGTCCCATTTAAACCATAACAGGCCCTTTTGTGTGAATGGCACCATGACAATGGGGAAGGTCTGGAGGGTGGGGGTACGTGTCTTTGAGGGTTTCGGTCTAGCAGCACAGTACGCACCGAGCTCTCCGTGGCAGCGTCTTCGTTCTGCCAAGTATCTGTCTGAGTGGAGATAAAGGAGCCGGCCATCAGCAGGGAGTTTAACTCCACTGCTGAATAAGAGCTGGGACTGAAACGTCTGCAAAGTTTTATTACTTTACCTCTAAACCTGCAGGGGGAAATTATGATTATATAGTCCTAGAACTTAATACCATTCATTTATAAGACAATGTTGTTTACTTTGATCTGATGGTTCAGATAGCAGGAGGTTGAGCAGCAGGCGGAGAGGGTCTCTATACTGTTTTGTCTGCATCTCCCTTTGATGAACTCTAAGATCCTAATGACTCTCAGCCATTTTCACCACAACTAGGAGGGAATGCAGCTGATCAGGAAGCCAAAGGGGGAGAGATGGACTTTTCTCAGTTTTCTGAGGAAGTGAGAGTCCAGAAGAGGTCCTCAGTGATCCAGACTCTTCCACATCAGCTCACCAACTGTTCCACCTATTATTTATGGTTGAACAAGTCATCAGAATTGAAGTCAGACTGATCACAAAAGCAACCATACTGGCTTCGCACAGGGTTTCAAATAGCTTAAAGGGAGACTCCTCCAGAATATTTCCCCTCATTAAAGAAAAAAATGCAAAGTGTTGTTTACAATAAGAATTGTGTCCTAAAACTGGGATTTTGTATTTTTTTATTTAGAAAATGAATTCAAAGTTCTGACAGTGAGTATGAACAAAAAGCTCTACTTCCTACTGAAAAGACAAACGTGAACAGAGTTAAATGGATGTGAAGATTTAAAAGCATCCTTCTGTTTGTTTATATTTTAGGCCCTTCTGGAATGTAACAAGGGGGTCAGTTACTGTTCCAGGTTGGTCTGAATGGAGCTTTCACTTTAATAAATAAAATTAATTTTCTCTGCGACCAGGGTCTGCTTAAAGGAAGGAAGGTGCAGATAACGTTTACATGGTTACGTTGGCTGAAATTTAGAGAAAGTCCTGCTGGATTTGACTCCTGATGCAACAGAAGCTGGTATTTAAACTTGTAATTAACAAAATGTTTTAATGTAAACTCACTGTGATCTAAGGTAACTGACAGTGACAGGAAGGTTTATAAAATAACCTTCAGGTGATCTGATGTGAAAACCTGAGGATTGGAGCTGTTTCAAGATGGCAGCAATATAAACTCATCAGTCCTATGGGATGTAAACTCTATTTTTCCAAACTGAGGCTGTTGGGGAAGCTATCTATGGAGGTAGCATAATGATAGTCATTGTTTTCAGGATTTTTAATTAACTTTTCAGATTTTATTTTTAAATCCCTTAACATTGTGTACTTTTTCAAAGGTAACTGTTTCTACCCCCGCCTCTCGCCCCTTGACCGCTGGAGATAGGCACCAGCTGCCCCGCCACCCTCTGTGGAGGAATAAGCGGCTACAGAAAATGGATGGATGGATGGAACTGTTTCTACACTCTCAGGAAAAAATAATCTATTCGTTTTTTAGCTTGTACCTTTTGTTTCTCAGTCATTACTGAGGTTACTCTGACAGAGATATGAACCTTTAACCTTCTTATTCAGAAGAAAGTGACATCACTGAGTTAACCTGTCAGTTCAATCTATTTACAAACGTTCCATTTCTAGGCTTCTTTCAAAGTTACCCAAGTATGTGGACTTGTGGTGAAATATACTTAAAAAAAACCCTTTAAAATAGTTTGATTTTCCCCTCATACACAGACAGACTCCTGATATTCTACCTCAACATTCAGAATAATCAGAACACATTTGGACCTTTTACTACTTAGGAACATAAATATACCTTTTGGCTCTCAAAAAGGCACACGTTCCTTGTGGTCCACCTCTAAAGAGTAAATAAGTCCAAAGTGTACCATGAGAGGGCAGAAATGTACTTCTTCTGTATTTATGACTGTATATAAACTCCCACCTATGAGCATCATTCAAACTGTAAAGAAGTCATGAAGATACTGGGCTCTTTTCAGGTTATTATTCACTATTTAGAATTCTGATTTAACACTCAGCATTAGCACAGTTTTCCCCACAGAAACAATTCACATTGGATCACCTCCATGGTTTATTCCCTTCTCCTGCTAAATGATGTGCCTTTAAAAGTTCTCATTCACCACGTGATCTGACAGGAAACCCAAAAGCTCTTCGGAGACAAACCACTAAAAATAATCCAGTGTTGTGTAACGTAATCAGGTCAGAGATCTCCTCAGCTTCTGTTTGTGTAGGACTGCCTGCTGTAGCGTCTTCTGTCCACAAGATGGCGCCAAATATTTTTAATAAAACTTATTTTTTTCTTGACGCTTTGAACAGCATCACATCTCAATAATTATCACTAAAAATGACAGCAAGCAAAAAATATATATATATATATCAACGGTTTAAATGAAGAATGCCTATAAAATTAAAGGTAAGATGTGTATTTTTTTTTTTTATTGTTCTGAGAGTTTTTGGACTACAAACTTTACCTAAATGACCTAAAAAAATCATATTTGTTGACTCCCTGTTTTGTATAGATGTGGGATTATTAACCCCCCTTACTGGAGGGTGTGAAGGATCATATTGGGAGCAGGTGGGTGTGTGGAGGAGGCCGTCACGTGACCTGAGTGTCGGTATAAATTCACCTCAGTCTGTTTAGTCAGCCCTTTTTTTTCCCCTCCACTCAGAGCCGCCGTCTCCCGGGTCCGGGCTACACCGTAGCTTTGACTTCTCTTCAGCCATGGCAGGTACGTACCGCTGGAGCTCCTGAATGTGGAGGCGAAGCCTGGTTTTAGACGACATTCCGTGCTCGTGACGCGCAGGCGTGTTTTGCTCGTGAGGTTTTTAAGTCTCGCGGACTTTAACGGGTTAGACTCCAGCTTTAGGAGTGTTCAAACATTTTAACCACAGCAGACTTTAAATTCATGAGTTGTGTTGGTTACACTTTGAACTTTGTTTGATGGACTGAATGTTTGTTTTTAAAGTTTTCTACAGTGTCATATAGTACATGTCACTGGTAATGACTTATTGGGTGAACAATGAGGATATTTAAGGGTTTTTAAAAAATCTTGTGGGTTCTCTGGTCCTGCTTTGAGAACCACATCAGGGCTGCATTCCAAACCTCAAGTGCTCACTTCAGATATAAGCTGTCTGGGAATTGTCCCCTCACTTGGAATGGGAGGAATGTTCAATCTGGACAGTCTTTCATTCCTTTTTTGTTTGTGTTTTCACTGAAACATTTAATGCTAGAGATTTTACCAAATTAAAACAGTGTGTGTGTGTGTGTGAAGGGAAAGGGGGTGTGGTACTGTGCATCAGAGACAAACTTTCCCCGGCATGCTCTGCTAATGGGAACCATTGTTCTCAAACTGGCACTGGTTATTGGACTTTTAAAGACTCCAAGCCTGTCCTCATCCTGGTTTAAATTTCTCTCCTGTAATTCTTGCAAAGTACCAGGGCAGGTGAACTTATTGTTCATGAGGGATTCATATTGGATCATTCACACAAACACTCAAGCTGCCATGCTGACTTAATCATCCCAGTTTTCTCACAAACGAGTCCTTGTTTTGAAGTCATGGCTTGGCAGGTAGCTGACAGACTTTCCTTTTTATACAGTCTGAAGTGGCACTTAAAATAAAAATTGCCATATTTGCTAAAAACTTTCCGTTGGGTACAAAATGCTCTGCATTTCCCTTAAGGAAAAGGGTGAATTTTCCACTAAGATTCAAGCATTTATATTTGAACCTTCAAACATAAATGTGTTTAACTCCACAGATCAGGCCTTTGTCACACTGGCTACCAACGACAGCTATGCTCGGGGTGCCATGGTTCTGGGCAAGTCTCTTCATAACCACAACACATCCAAGAAGCTGGTGATACTCATTGGCCCAAAGGTGTCTGAGCCTTGCCAGTAAGTAAACATTCTTCTCTCCTGTGACACCCATTGGTCTGTCAGCTCCTGTTTTCCACCTGACTGGGGCTGTTGTGAACCATTAGGTCTGTGCTGAAGAGGATCTTCGATGAAGTGAGGGTGGTGGATGTCTTGGACAGCGGTGACGCAGCTCACTTGGCCATGATGAAGAGACCTGATCTGGGTGTCACCTTAACCAAGCTCCACTGCTGGACCCTCACTCATTACTCCAAATGTGTCTTCATGGATGCAGACACTCTGGTGAGCTATGCTTGTTTGTATTGTAGCACAGAAGTTGGGAAGTTTATTAAACTGTGTTCGTACTTGTTTTGGCTCGGCATCCTAGGTGCTTTCCAACATAGATGAGCTGTTTGACAGAGAGGAGCTGTCAGCTGCTCCTGACCCCGGCTGGCCCGACTGCTTCAACTCCGGCGTGTTTGTTTTTCAGCCCTCTGTGGAGACTTATGGCAAACTGCTTCAGTACTGCACAGAACACGGCAGCTTTGATGGTAAGCCGAGAGAAAAATGTAGCACTGGGAAGACTCTCCATTTACCACAAACTAGTTGACCTATGAAATGTCAGATAAATGTTTGTATGCATTTATTGACTCTAAAGTAGGTGTTTGTCAGAATTCACATTCTCAAGTCATAAACTTGATTAGATCAAGTCCAGCTGTGATTCTGGTCTACAATCAACATGAAATTGTTTAACTACCGGTAAGCTTATGTAGTCTCTAAAGTTTTCGTGTTTGTCCAGAATACAGATATTGATGGTTACAGCTCTTTGTGGGTCCTAGTGATTACCAGTGAGTTAATTCTATAATGGCTGATTGGGAGGAAAAGGATCCCGTTTTGCTGATTAAGCTACTCCTTTTTAAAAATGCTTGATGGCAATTCAGGTTGACCTTGAGTCACTTTTCATTGTTGTCCAAGGATGTGACTTGCTTTTATCCCTCGGCCATCTTCAGACACTTGGACTTAATCTGATTTAGTTAATTCTTGGTAGCATGATGTAAACCCAGGCTTGTTTATCTTAAGCTCCAAGTAAGGTCTTTATCTTTCTCAGTTCCTGAACACAAGGCCCTCCTGTCAGCCCTAGCTCTCCTGGGTTATTCTGAGGAGCTCTGTAGGATGGGGCGGGGGGGTTGTTATGTTTGAGGTCCTGTTGCTTTGGCTGCAGATCATCTTGGTTCAGTGGCTATAAAATATAGTGGTTTGGGCATGAGCAAGTCTGATCTCGGCCTCTTTAAAGAACTGAATTCTAAAACTAAATTCATCACGACTCGACTCTTAATGTTTGGACCTGCTACAGCAGCTTATGAATGTATTGGAACTTTTATGCAGGAAATATTTGTCCTGTAGATGTCTTAATGGAGCATGTTCCTAGTGAACATATGCATCCTTGATGTCTCTGCATTATGTGAAAGGAGCATAAACGTACCCTTGGTCATGCCTTTTGACAGGGCTAGAGATGTTATACAAGCTCCTCCCACCAGGAGTTTTAAATGGTTTTAGCGATGCAGTATGAGCTAGAAGTTTCAGTTTGTATAGAGGGTGATTCAAAAAGTACTCTGAACTATTTTGGTTTTGTTTACAAGTTGATTCACCTGATTTTAAATTGTAAATGGAAGTGGAGAGAAAAAATGCTAGATAGAAAATTATAAGGCCCATAAACTCCTCCACAGTCCTAGAGTCTACCATCCTGTATGTTTAAAACGCATGTACGTGGTTGATTTAACAGGTCTCTGCACAACTTGAGGACATGCTGAATGGGTCATTCAGCCACTGAATAAGGTGTTGAGAAACATGTAGGGCAGTGGACCTTGAGGACCTGAGTTTGACACTCCTGGAATAAAAGAACACCTAGTACATTTTATCACCAAAAACTACATGTAGGACTTTTAACATCTTGCAAAACCGATGCCATTAAATCAAAGTTCACAGCAAATATTGTGAACAATTATTTGCATGTTCAACTGTTCTCTTTAGTGACTGAATGAAACTCATTCAAGCAGTGCAGTTACTAGTGTTGGTACAGTTTATTGTGAAATTGTAGACAATCTGTAATTTTACTGTAATTCAAACATTAAGACTTTCTAACCTAACCTAGGACTCTGTTGCTGCATGGCCAAAGTTGGTGGGTTTTTTTTTTTTTTTTGTTGCTCAGACTGTTTTCAGTTGTGTAGCCTTTTGAGTTGTGGCCTGAACAAAAAGCAATTTTTAGTTGGATTGGAATTCCTGAGCCTTTGTTGGTGGGAGAAGCGGTGGTCCTCTTTGTTTTGTTGCAATGCTGTGACAGATTCCATCAGGGGCCATTCTTTAGAAAAACCAATTAGTTTACTTTATTAGTTCCAGTTCTTTGAAGCCCCGACCCATTTTGGCTGCAGTGAGTTAGCTGGCGGGTCATTTGCCTGCCCCCATCACAACAACCTACAAAAGAAAACCTTGATCTGCCCTCATTCTCAATTAAAACTAATTTATTTATCCCAGTTTTATTATTAATGGACATTATTTTCAGGATTTCACCAGGATTTCTGATGCCTGTAGACTCTGGCTGGCTTATTTATAGACATTGAAGTTCTCCTCACGTGTGCTGGGGTATGTGTGCAGTTGCTTTGACCTTTATACATTTCACCCCTCTCTCATGGATTACATGCGCAGCTCTCTGTGCTGAAAGATGTATTGAAGAAAAACTTCTACGAAAGGAGCATAAGTGTTGGACCCGGAGGCTGGATCTCTACATCTGTGGCTCTCGTGCCGCCTGCTGCCAAGACAAACTGGCAGGGTTAGATGCACATTCTTGCTGAGCTCTGCTCATCCCCTCAAAATGAACATCCTCCGTCCTATATTAAGTTTTGAAATCCCCAGAGGAGGCCATGGGTTTGAACAAACAGCTGTTTGTTTTAAAACTGAGGCACTCTGTGGTTTTGTTCATGTCTGCAGCTTAACTGAAGAGTTATTTAAAATTCTTGTAAATTTTGACAACTTTCCACTGAATGTTCTTGGTAAATTAAGAAACGTGGCTTTGGCAAATTTATTTATTTTTTGTTCAAATTAAATGCTCAGGCTCATTACTAGCAGGTATAATCAGATTTATGAGGGGGGGGGGGGGGG
>SSNR01000081.1:1998588-2024419 GCA_006937965.1 Callopanchax toddi
GGGGGGGGGGGGGGGGGGGGTTGAAGAGTCTCAATCTCATCTACTTGTTTTGAAAATCACCACCATGAGCTGCTCTTATGGCCTGAGGCAACTTGAGTGCAAACATTAAAATGAGCATTAATCCAGAGGAAACGCAAATACTCGTGTCTGCTCTGATTATTTGAAGCTGACTGGGTTTGAATAGGTGCTGTTATCACTGGGAGGCTTAGACATTGGTTTGCCCTCATTTGAATGTCTTTTTTTAAAAAGTACTCAGACAATTTAGCTTCTGGCAAGTCATAGCTTTAGTTTAAATATTTACAGCTGGAAGTCGAATGAAGAAATGTTAGTGTGGGAACATTTCTGTCGCTGCGTGCCAATAAGCTGGTTTTCACAGGCGTCACTCATTTGAATTCATTCTCTAAAGCCCTTCAGTTTACCATGACTATGCAGTTTTTGGACTTTTTAAAATACTATTTAAAGGTCAATTTCAGAACTTTTTATTTTGATCAACAGTGGGTCAAACACTAGTTCATCCCTTGAGTTATGGATGCTTTTTGAAGAGTTGTCAAATTGGTTCAGAAATGAGCCTTTACAGGAATAAATCAAACTCTTCTGAAGAAATGTGATTTTTATTTTTGCAGTCTTTGTAGGGATGTCATGGTCACTTAGTGGTCTGTTTAGGGACCTTACTGCTGGTAAATCATTAAAGCAAACAGTCTCCAGAAGCAGGAAGAAATCCTGACAGGAGCAGTACTCATGGCTAGTCTGACTTTCAGCAGCAGCAAGTCAAACTGATCAGAATATTACCAGTCTGTAAACTTGAACCATGCATTAAACTATCTGTTTTTCAACTAAACATCTGCATTGCTGTGCTACTATACATAACATGATGCTGCTGCTGCTGCTGCAGCAGCATACATGCCATAAACAATGGTCTTGTGCAAAATTGTAAATGTTTACAAATGGGTAGTGGTGTACTAATGCATCGGTGACTCGGTTTGAAATGCCTGAAAGTTGGTACCAATTTGCATCTGCAGCAGAGTCTCTCCTGATCGAACTAGCAGAGTGTTCCCCTACTCGGAGGAAGTCTTCTGTTTCTAGACTGGTTGCTTTGAATGATGTCACCTGTGGGTGTGGTCTTTACTGTAGACTGCCACTTCAAAATGACACTTATCCCTAGTTCCCATGACACTGCTGTGGTTTGATTGACCCCCATCCCTCTCGGTGTCTGTGGCATGATGAGGCATGGTTCATCATTTAAATCTGCTGAGGGAGTTGTATCCGACTCTGTAGAAATCTAGATTGCAGGATGAAATTTCTTTTTTGGCAAGTCCAAATTAAATGTCTACAATGTATCTAATGGTGTATAGGTGATCACAATTTAAGCATAAAGTATTTTGGTTTGTACAGAGACTAGATCATGTTCTGTCTTTTGGGCGTTTTTAATGACCATATGTCCTCGTGTCTGCAGGAGGAGACCAAGGTGTTTTGAATGGCTTCTTCAGCAACTGGGCAACAGCTGACATATCAAAACATCTCCCTTTCATTTACAACCTCAGCAGCATAGCCATCTACACTTATCTTCCAGCATTCAAGCAGTAAGTCAATCTTGGTTGTTTTTTTAAATTTTATTAAGTTGCATGAAAGTTTAGAAACTTAAAAATGTAAATGTTTACACAAGCACAAAATTATTGCAACAGTCTGAGACCAACGTTGTGCACTTGATGAAAAGCCACTTGTAAGCAGACACCTGATCACATGAACGTGTAGTCACATTGTGACATGACATCGAGTTACGATGGAGAGATGAGCAGTTGGATTCCAGACACTCAGCTGGAGCGTCACGCTGCAGGCAACAGCTCCAGGTTGAATATCCATCCTGACTCCCAACAGCTGATCCCCCTCACTCCTAAAATAGATCACTTTATTTAAAGACTTCTTTATGTTTCTGTCCTGGACTGGTCATTGTGCGCAGCCTTAAGCCCTCCCTCCTGATTGCGTCTACACCTCTCTGCTTGGAAACAAACATGAGCTCCTAGGTTTGGCATTTCCTGGCCTCCAAATGGAGATCACAAGGGTAGTGAGCATGTTTTTAGTTGACTGCAGTCAGCAGTGGTGGTTCGAGGTCTGTCAAAGGAAACAAAACAAACCCCCACAGAGCTGGGTTCAAGTCTGAGTGTGTGGTAGTTTGCCACCTGAAGACATCCATATCTGTAAGGGCTTCATGAAAACGTTGATGCTGCAGTGGATTTGAATCAATGGTTTTCAGATTTTGATTTCTCAGACTGGTTTATCCATATTGAGCCAGTTCAGCATGGGCTTTTAAAGCTCAGGGATTGGGCTGCTTTGAGAGATCAGGCTTACTGGGTTTAAAGTTTCTCAAATTTAAGGGTGAACTTCAAAACTTAACTAACATGTCTAAAATTAAATTCTATACGTTTTGGCTCAAAGTATCGACTCATTTTGAGACTACTCGACTGTAAACTTGAGCTGCATATTTTAAACTACCTGCTACAGTTGATCTAGGTCTAATCCTGCTTTGTCCCTTTAGGTATGGTGGAAATGCTAAAGTGGTCCACTTCCTTGGGAAGACCAAGCCATGGAGCTACATATTTGACCCTAAAACCAAACAGATTTCAGGGGGTGTGCAAGAGGCTGCCACACACTCCACCTTCCTTGTGGACTGGTGGACCCTGTACGCCAGCGCCGTGGTGCCGATCCTGCAGCAACAATATGGAGACCAGCCTTTTCTCTCCGGATGTGTGGAGGTGAATTAAAATCATTTGGTACAACTACAAATCAATAACTTCCATTGCCTTTATTTTGAACTAGGCAGCTGTAGAGGCAGTAGGTGAAGTACTTGGTTTTCAGATGGATGTGCTGCTGCTTTTGCTGAACTAGCTTGCAAAATGTTTTAGCAGCTGTTAAATGCTAAAAACTAGTAGTTAGATTGTTGATAAACGAATGGAAATGCAGTTGGACATCTTTGTCCTGTAAGTACATCCTGTAATGTTTCTACCTCTTCTATTTTCCTGTTCATCTCAAAGTCCCAGCAAAGTGACCCGGTCACTACTGAGACTGTACAGGTATGGAGTTGATTGGTTTGTGAATAATGGTTTGTTGGCACCTGGTTTAAGTTACCATCTAAACTCTGCTTTGTGTGATTGTGGCTAATAATACAGAAAAGGTACACGTGGTGAGTTTTAACAAAGGACTATTGATCTAATCTTGTGTGTAGTGGAGTTGAGTTTTCTACCCTAAATTAGTCTTAATCTTGTCAGTTATTAATTTGTTTTCCTTCTTAAGGAGGAGAGCAGCTCATCACATGCCCCCCTGCAGCCATCGATGTCCTCTATGTCCTCAGAGCAACGGAAGGAGCAGTGGGAGCAAGGTCAGGCCGACTACATGGGAATGGACTCGTTTGACAACATCAAGAGAAAACTCGACACTTTCCTCAAATGAATTGGGAATGAAACGGAAAATAAAGAGCATTGCAGTCTAACAAATGGTCACCATGTGTCTTTAAAAAAACAAACTGTTGGGTTTCAGTTTTCCTGTTTGTCAAATAGAAATGAGACAATCTCTCCTTCCACCAGCACTTAATTCTCCAAAGATCACGCAACTCAAAAAAGGAAAACTGATGACTGGGTTTATTCTCTGTATGTGGGTGATTTAGCTTCAAGACAAAAAGGACATGAACAAGTTTACATTTTCACCATTTTCTTCCCAAGTCATGTTTATCTCTTGCATCATTGCTCTTCTGTGTAGCTTCAACTTTGCAGTTTCATACTTTTTTTTTTTATTCAGTTTTGATTAATTTGATTTCAGTTTGTTTTCATAAGTTTAACAATGTTTACAGTACTGTTTAAAGGCTGTTTAGTCAAATGAACTTAGTGCCTAAGAGTTTTGCTCTCCATGCTGCTTATCCTGTCGGTCCTCGACCAGCTGCTTTCCTGTAGGTGAATGGGTTGAACTGTTTTGCATGTTAATGACCAGAATGTTAACTGTATGATATAAAATTTTTCATCTGGTAATTAAAAATGATTGAATGTATTCTGGTTCATGGGTCTTGGATGTTTTCAGACTTATTTGCCAGGTAAAATACTGTTTAGGTTTACAGTTCAAAAACAATTTGGCAGACTTGTGCTTGTTTGCACACTTAATTTTTTCTTATCAAGATAAATTTGGCCTTCCAAGTAGCCATAATTTTGCCTATTCTAACTTGTCTTATGTAATTAAAAAATGGACCTTTTGAGACCTAACGGTTAGTTTGGGAAGAGATTCTGTAGCATGGAAGAAAATGACTAAATATCCTCAATGGCTCTAAAGCGCAAAACTCTTCCATACAAATTAATTTAGTTGCCTTCTACATTTTTGTCAAATTCTAAGAATTTTTAATGTTGGAGTTAATTCTGTCATGTCTGTAAATTGGTGCCAAAAATCCTGTCAAATCTTCAGCTGTCAATTTGTAAACTAACAGTCATGGATGTATTTTGTTTGTTTGTTTGTTTTTTGGAGGGGGGGGACTTGTCCCCTGCACTTTTTTAAAGGCATAACTGCACACTGAACAAAGCTCAGGGCTCAAGAGAAAGTATAAAACGCAAGGTTCCCCATGTAGGCTTGCTTTAAAGCGGCTCTCTGGATTATTTTTCTCTGTATCAAAGTTTTCTAAATGTTTTAAATGATATTTCAGGTCTAAACTATAATCTATGGGTTGAGTTCCACAACATCTGTCATTCTGATGAAGACCCTCCTTCCTCCTAGAGACCCCTTTCCATTATTTCTTGCCGCTGACATTTTTCAGCCAATGAAATTCAAATTTCTGCATTCTCTCAACATGCACGCGCATCGACCAAACCTGTACCAGTAGGGGGCGCTGTCGTACAGGACGCTCCGTGTGTTTCTCTGCCGTCTCAGCCGTTCACTGAGGACTCACAGCTCATTTCTACTAAAAACCTAACCATTCCCCAGATAAAGATGGATTTATTTTTATTTTTAAACCTTTCACCTCACAGAATGGCAAGGCTTGACAGGATTATGCGTTTATTTTGGTCAGAAAGTTCATCCAGGGCCGAGTCAAGTTCAGCTTCAGAGTCCAGCAGCAGCTCTCTGCTAACAGAGCTAATATCAGAAGCAGCAGGGACAGAGAGGGCTCTTCAGACCCTCGTAGTGTTGTTGGAATAAGATTGTGAACTGTGAGTGATTAAACCCTACACATTGAGCTGTACAGCTCATGTCCGAAATATATGCGCCGCGTGCACGCGCGCACACGCGACCGGACGCGCGTGTCGAGATGTTTTGAGGAGGAGCCTTTGGACGCTAGATTCAAAAACTGCTCTCCTGATGAAATCCTCCGGAGTGCCGCTTTAACTGTAAACAAGGAAAATTTAAACTAACATTTTTGGGCCGTTTCAATGAAAAGTTACATTTTATGTATTTGCAGAAGCTTTAATCCAAAGTGGCATACAATAATTCAACTCAGTTTACACAGAAGAAAAAAATAAGTCATGAACATAATGGAGCTTCTCTCATTTTTAAAGCATCATTTCAAACACTGGTAGTCAATGTGAATGTTTTGCCTGATAATGTGGGGGGGAAAAAAACCACATCCTGGTAGATATGTCTATTTAACCTTCAACTTCCACACCAATAAAACACTTTTTTTGCATCAGTTTATTTGGGACAGAAATGATAAAAGTAATGTGAAAATATTTTAATGTAATAATGTAAAGTGTGCAGTTTGGTTTAAAAACGGCCACGTTGTTGGATTTAGAGAACACATTTCAGCAGATGATTAGTGGTTTTATGTATGAACAAAAATGTGTATTTATAAAATACTGTTTTATGTATTTATCTGCCTTTAAGTCTATTTTTGAGGTCATTTCAAAGGGTGTTTAAAAAGAAGAGGCGTTTAGGACGAGATGATTCCCTTCCAGCTACTTCCGGTTACTGGGTTCTGCTTTACTGCAGCCCAGTAAAACCTCAGTTTAGAAACTCAGTCGAAATAAAATCATTCAGATTTACGTTAAATAAAAGCTAAACTTGAAGTTTATCCGCTTAAGCTGAGGTTTAAACTTTGCTACAATGCTGACACTAATAATTTACTTTTTCCCTACCGATAAGAACTAGCAAACATTTACACTCGTCACTCGAAAAAACTTTCATCGCCATTTTTTTTAACGCCAAGTCGGTCTAATTTTTCTTAGAAAAGTTTTACAAGTAATTTATACTCTCAGCAACTTTATCTACATACAATAGGGGGCGGGCCATACCGTGCTGTGCCGTGACGTGACCTCACGCTGGTGGGTGATGTAGCCCGTTCAGTCAGGAAAGTAAACACATTCCACCAAGATGGCTCCCCAACCAATGTTCCGAGTGGCACTTCTGGTGGCGTTTTCGGTTTTCCTCACCGTGTCGTTGGGTTTCGGACTACCCGCTCTCCTGAACGCCTTCATGAGGATGCTGGGACTACCGGAAACGAGTGTAACGGAGTGTATCGTTGTGATATATTCGGTTTTCGTGCTGTACGTCGCGACGCCTCGGATTCCCAGAGGAAAGGTGGAGGTAAAGGCACAGTGTCCTGTTTCCACAGGGAGACGAGATGGTTCATCATGTAACAGGGGCCCGCTAAACCTTTAACTGGGACTCCAATGCCTTAATATTCCCTACAAATCCAAAGTGTCTAGTACACTTAATTAAAGAACAGTGGGGATTATAGGAATAGCTGTAAACCCATGTTATTTAGCTTTAACAGGAACAAATCAAGACTTTGACGTGATTTAGCAAATTTAATGAGAGCATTTAAAGAAAAAACTTAACAAATTGTGATCTCTCTGTTTAGGTGACAGGAAAAGCTGTCTTTATTACAGGCTGTGACTGTGGATTTGGTTTTGCACTTGCAAAACATCTGCACTCCCTTGGCTTCACAGTCTTTGCAGGATGCCTTCTAAAGGTAAGGATACACAATTATAACTTAACTGTGAAGAACAGCTCCCAGAGAGCTTTGGATCCATTGCATAAACATACAAAGTCCACCAAAACCAATGCAAAACAAAATAACATGCAACATTTGCCCTGAAAGTTGCAAAAACGTGATTTTTATTAAGCATTTTTAGCAATAATGATCTAAAACAGCAAACATTTTCCAGGACAGAGGTGGTGACGGTGCAAAGGAGCTGGAGGAGTTTCATTCCGATCGCATGAAGGTGGTGCAGCTGGACGTCTGCAGCGACGAGCAGGTGAAAAAGGCCGTCGAGTTCATTACAGACAACCTGGGGGACTCACAGAGAGGTAATCCTAACTCACCAGAATTCAGATCATAAATCAGCTTTATTCATTCAAGCATCTCTTCAGGTCTGTGGGCTGTGGTGAACAACGCTGGCATCTCAACCTTTGGAGAGGTAGAGTTTACTTCCATGGACACCTACAGACAAGTGTCAGAGGTCAACCTGTGGGGGACCATCAGGGTCACTAAAGCCGTTCTTCCATTAATCCGCAGGGCAAAAGGTAAACCACCAGAAAATGTAACTGTTTATTTATTAACAGTTATGTAACCACTACTTCACATTCTGTCCAAAGTACAATCTATCTACAATCTGAGCAAGACGAACACCTTAAGGATCAGGTTTCTGTTTGAAACCAGTTCTATGCAGCTAATCAGCATAAATATCTCTTTATAATATTAATGTTTCACATGGACGCTCTTTATAGATCAAAGTAAGGTTTATATTGGCTGTTGAGTTATTTCTTGAGCAGTTCAGACATCCAGGCTGTGTTCTCATTAGGGGTGATGCTAAGGACATGTGACTGCGCTACAGTGGGGTTTATGCACAGTCTCTGCCTGGGTACGGTAAGCCAGCCCCCTCACTACCGGCTCAAAGCTGTCCCTACACAGACCCGACAAAATGGCATTATTTACCCGTTTTCTTCAAGACCTGCCGCGCATCACGGTAGACCTTGTCATCCCGGATTTTTGAAAAACACACAGAGACGACTGTGAGCAAGCAGGTGAAGGGCTTTAAGCTGTATATAACCAGCTTTATTCACAAATATGAAGGTAAGCTAACAGCTGTAGCTCGGAGCTTCCATCATCAAAAAACAGTGAGACAAATCTATAAAATCGTGATCATGGGCTCTAACTGCTTCCCCAGTTTCAACCTTCTCTGGTCTAGCTGTACGTTATCAAACACTAAGTCTTCGCTCACCAAGAGAATAGTTGTGCCAGTGAAATAAAACGGTAACGGCACCAGACTTTAGCCTCCTCCCTCCTCCTTCACTAGGCTGTTAGACGTCCTGTGCTGCAAAGTGTTGACTGCAGACACGGGTGTGTTTAGAAATTAGTTCATCTGCTGGAAATGTGTGAAAACTGACTGCTGAATTATATTTAGCTGATGAGGTACACAAGGGAACACAGCAGTGTTCAGCTGTCGACACTTCCTCTAGTTGAAACCTATATATATATATATATATATATATATATATATATATATATATATATATATATATATATATATATATACTATATTATCTCTGGTCTTGACGATAAACAGTATCTCTACTGCACTCTACGGACGCTTCACACATAGCTGGAAATGGTCATACTGGCTTATTGAAAACTGGAAGTTCTACTAAGTGTGCCGTGCATAAAGCCCATTGAGCTGCAAATAAAGAACATTCAGGAAATCATGATAGGATCAAAAAGCATTTTATAACACTAAACATTTCAAAAATACAAAACAAAAAATAAAAACATTTAAAGAAACTCAGTAATTTTTATTTTTGGGGGGCGGGGGGGGTGTTGGTGAGGATTATGTTTCTCATTTAAATGATTGAGAAACATTTTTATTTTTTAATGTTTTTAAATTATCTTGTCTTCTTGGATGTTATCACATTTATTATTATTATTATTATTATTATTATTATTATTATTATTATTATTATTATTATTAAAGACACATCCAACTAACACAAGAGCACAAAAATGGGTTCAAACCGGTCAAATCTACAGATAATGAGCCAGAATCCGGTGTGTTTGTAGCTGAGACCATCAAACACTCCTGATACTAGCATCAGTTTGAGAGCGCAGTGCGTTTATATATATATATTGGGTTGCCATTCAGGAAATATGCTTTATAGTTTGATTTAATTTGATAACAGATCCCATTACATCTTTCTTTTCTAATTTTGCCATAAAGTCAACCAGTTGCAGTTGACCTAAACCGGAGGCGGGCAGTCCTGGTCCTCGAGGGCCACGGTCCCGCATGTTTAGATGTGTCTCTGCATAAACACACCTGATCTGAATTAGTGGGTGATCAATAAGTGGGTGATTAGTGGAGGCACCGAGGAGGTAATTCAACATTTGAAGCAGGAACCTTTAAAACATGATGGACGCCAGCCTTCAAGCACCAGGATTGCCCACCTCTGGCCTAAACCCTGTCTGTTAGGAAAAAATCTCCTGAGTAGCTTGACAGATTTCAATGAAACGTTCCAAAATAAATCATTAAATCTACAACTGATTACCATTGAAAGTCAACCTAAGTCGAAATGCAGCCAACCATCCTTAGAACATCTAAAACTAGTGATAAGACATTGAGTTGTAGAAGCTGAGAGGTTTTCACATCACATACTCTCAACTGGTCTTACAGTAGGCTGTGAATAAATTGATCAAGATTTGACCAAAACAACTAAAAATCCATTGTGTGTGTCAACATCAAATTATTTAAGTGAAGTTCTTTGTTTCCCGGGTTCTTTTTCTAATGTCCTCCAGTTGTTCTGTTGTCCTCCACCAGGTCGTGTTGTGAACATGGCCAGCATGTACGGCAGGATGGGAAACCTGATGCGGTCTCCATACTGCATATCTAAATACGGCGTGGAAGCGTTTTCTGACTGCCTGCGCTACGAGATGCAGACCTGGGGTGTCAAAGTGTCCGTGATCGAACCGGGGAACTTCATCGTGGCCACCGGCATCCTCACCCGCGACATCGTGGCCACCACGGCCAACAAGCTGTGGAACGAGGCGCCGGCGGACGTGAAGGAGGATTACGGGAAGAGCCACTTTGAGCAGCACATGGCGCTGATGCGCTCCTACTGCAACAGCGGGCAGAAGGACGTAGCCCCCGTCCTGGATGACATCACAGACGCCATCGTGTCGAAGCGTCCGTACACGCGGTACAACCCCATGGAGCCGCACTGGTGGATCAGGGTGCAGGTGATGACCCACCTGCCAGGCGCCATATCCGACCTGCTCTACTTCTAAAAGGAAAAACATTCCTGTTCTCTTTGTTTCACCACAGGTCAGTTAGCAGGGAGTTCTACGACACTCAGATCTACAATGATTAACCTAACATCCATCAGCACTTCACTGATCAAGCCTCAATATCTATTTTTCTATTTTGTGTGTAGAGGCTACTTCTTGTTTGGTATCATGGCCAGTTCATAGCAGCACTCTGCTCACTGGGATCTTAAAGTTATGGTTTTTACATTTTTCTCTAGATATTTGTGGTATTTTGCTTTAAGCGAATCAACCGGCGGCACGGCGACTGAAGCTGAAGCCTCCCGCCGTTCTGTTGAGGCTCACAGGAACAAACCCGAGGTCAGCTGCTTAAAGGGCCGCTGTGATATTTGGCCCGACTCACCAGAAAAGTTACATAACAACACAAGCCTGCTTTGTCCCTCATGCTTTATGAAAACCAGCATGCTGTTGAAACTAAAGGGATTACTGAGGCTGCTTGAGGGGGGAAATGGTTGCAGTGTTTTGTATTTTTAATGAAATGTGAAAATAAATTAGGGTTTATTTTAAAAATTTTACAATTAGTGTCACTTTTTAAAGCTGACTAAATAAAGTGACAAATAATTTTTGTGTGTCGGAGTTATTTGAGATCAAGCTGCAGGGGATGCTTTTAAATGCAATTGTGCAAATAGCCACCAGGTGGCACACTCACACCAGGGAGTAAAAAAAAAAAAAAAGATGGGTAAAGAAAAAGAAGTCACTTATTACTTGAAATTGACAGAAGTATTAAAATTGACTAAATGAATTCAACTGGCCTGGACTAAACTGATGCCCAATAAAATCTGAAGACTCATCAGGTCCTTCTGGAGGAACGTGCTGCTCATCCAACCGGATAATGACCAAAACACAGCCTGGGTTGTTAAAATATTAAGGGTACCATCATTTTTGTCC
Source organism: Callopanchax toddi (assembly GCA_006937965.1). Taxonomy (NCBI): domain Eukaryota; kingdom Metazoa; phylum Chordata; class Actinopteri; order Cyprinodontiformes; family Nothobranchiidae; genus Callopanchax; species Callopanchax toddi. Next base: position 2,009,750 of record SSNR01000081.1, read on the forward strand.
AGGTCAGTTACATTAGTTTGTTTTTAAAAAATATTAGTGAATTGATTTCTAGCCATTTTAATTTATATTTTTTGCCAATTTCAAGTTATTTCAGTGATCATTGTGGGGTTTTCCTTTCTTTAAAAGAAGACATCTAGATTTTACCAGTGATGTTTCATCTATAAAATTGCCATTTAATCTAAATTTAAAAAAGAAACTTGAAGTGATTATCTAGCATGTGTCAAAACCTGAACTGGAAATGGTTCTTCATGCTTTTATCTCCTCCCGTCTAGATTACTGTAACACACTTTTCACATGTCTGAACCAAAAAGCCCTTTATGGCCTTCAGCTGGTCCAGAACTCTGCAGCGAGGCTCCTCACTGGAGCAAACAGAAAAGATCACATCACTCCTATTCTGAGGTCTCTGCACTGGTTACCTGTTAAATGTAGGGTTCATTTTAAAATCCTGACCCTAACTTTCAGGGCCCTACATGGTCAAGCTCCTCTTTATGTTACTGAACTGATAAAGCCGTACGCTCCAACCCGAGCTCTCAGGTCCACAGACCAGAATCTCCTAACAGTTCCAAGGACCAGATTTAAAAGTCGAGGTGATCGCTCCTTCCAGTCTGTTGCACCGCGACTTTGGAATGACCTTCCTTTAGTTTTACGCTGTATAGACAGTCTGGACTCCTTTAGAAAGCAGCTGAAGACCCAATTATTTAAAACTGCTTTTAAAGAACTCTTGTGTTCTCTTGTTGTTGTTTAATGATTTTGATTTGTAATGATATTTTGTTTGTTTTATTAATTTTATTTGTTTTATCATGTTTGATTCTGTTTTCTGTGAAGCACTTTGTGATTTTTTCTGTGAAAGGTGCTATATAAATAAACTTTACTTACTTACATGTCACACTCAAAGCTTTAAACCATTAACACACAGAAACAACTAACTTTTATGCTTTTTATTACAGCTTTTGAACACTCTAAAACTTCTAAATTATTACACCTGAAGACAATCTCCCCTCCAATAAAAACAGTATTAAGACAATAAATTTTTCACAGCACTGCCTTTTATCATTCCACAGCATGACTCTGTTTTCTTGACTCTCTCCAACAGAAAACAAAAAGCTTTGAAAGACAAAGAACACCACAGAAATAGAAGCAGCACATAAAAGCACCAAAATCAAAACATGGGCCACTTGTTCTCTTAATATTATCAAGACATTGAAGTGTAAATTCAAGGTTTTCTCAGGCTTGTTCAGCTGTAGTTTTCCATCAGGACGAATAGTTTGATAAACATTCTTGATAATATTTTTCACAACCGACTACCATTTCAGGCAGATTAGAAACGGTTTCTGTACAAGGCTCTGCTCATGCAGCCTCATTTTCTGTAGCAGGAAGAGATCCCAGTAACAAAACGAACGCAGGGCGATGCTGCAGTTCTCTATTTGAATACCAAGTAAAATATCTAAGGATTTTATTTATATATATTTAAGTGGCTAAACTGCACGAGTGAAATCTTAAGATACAGACATAAAACGATCTTTAGAAACTGTAAAAGTTTTCTCACAACCCACATTATGCGATACTTTAACTTGAGGTGCTCGTATGCAAGATCCAGGTCTGATTAGATCACGACCTGGGGGTCACGTTCCTAAAATCTACATGTAGGCATCCACTGCTCATCCCAGAACATGATGAAGTCAGCTACGATAAGGTCACTTGAAACAAAATGCAACAGAAGCCTAAAAAGGGCGCTTTATGCACGAGCAACGAAAAGACTGACATGTTTTCAGCTGGATCAGGAAATGCACTCTCCTACGAGGATGTGCTCACACCTGCTCACTCAACCGATGCACATGCAAAGCTTCGACTGAAGCCGGCGATGAGAGAAGTGGGAGGCACCGAAATGAGGATGGGAGCACTAACGCTTTGGTTGCCACAGAGACGTGAAGGCACATAAATCTAATAAATCCTTTAGAGGGGCAATTTGTGGACATTTCGGGAGAAAATAACACTAAAAATTGCTGAAAGCTGATGATTACTGCAGATAAACAGGCTCGCGTTATGCGTTTGAAAAGGGGCCTGAGGGGGATAATAGGATTCTGGTTATTAAAAACAGGAACTAATGGCCTCGGCTAATAGAAATGCTAATGAATGACCTTTGAACAGCTTTAAAGGGATTTTTCAGCTATTCTGAAGTGTGTTTCTATGTAAATGTATAAATAAATTACTTCTACTAGTTGTATATAACTTCTCGAATGGCCTCCTTTGGAGAGATAGTTACATCCAACATGACTGATGAGCTAATGGCTAGTTTGAGCACAGCTAAGACCAATTTGCTATTTTAAAACGGATCCAATCTTCAGAATTTTACAGAATCAGTGTCTTTTTATTTTAAACCATTATATTGATAAGCCAATCAAAAACTCTGGAATTTAATCAATATATGGAAAAGCTTTTCCTAATCTGTAAGTGCTAAACTCAGGCTAGCAATATCAGCTTATTCCATGTGGAAATTTATCTTCCAAAATCATACATTTGAATGATTCAGAAATCAAAGGGGAAAACACTAGTGTTCTGTCAGAAGTGAACAAAATCAGTGTATCTCTACTCCTGAATGCTCTGCTGAACATCCATAGAATCACACTTTTTGGATTTAGCATTTGTGAATAAAAATAATCCACTTTACTTAGCTCAAGTTGGATGTAAAAGTCATTTCTCCAAACAAGTTCTTCAGGAACTTTTACACAGAAACACTTTAAAATAGCAAAAATATCCCTTTAACAAACTAAACTATTTCACCGTTAATAATGACCATTTTGCAGCATTTATTACCATTTTTCAGGAGTAAAAGAGAAAATAATTTTCAAAGTGCAGCCGTAATCCTCCCTGCTAAACTCCTTCGTCCATCGGCCCGACTGGGCGTGGTGTTCCAGATCCTCTCTCAGTGGAACAGCCCTCAAAGTCCATTTTTCCTTTCCTCCTCTTTCACATCACTCTTCCACTTTCCTTTTTTTTTTTTGTGTGTGTGTCTGTCTGTGTGTTTGGGTCCGGCCGGTCCACAGCTGGAAAAGTCATCATTGCAGGCATCATGATTATCATCATCTTCCTCCTCCTCTTGCTGCTGGAGTGGCTCCCTGCCAGCGCTGCAGCAGCTCTGATTGCTGCCCTTCACAAGTCAGTCAGAAACCCATTCTATCCAGACCTTTACAGTAAATATGTGCTTTAAAGACATTTGATATTTGTGCATCTATTCCAAGGGCTAATTCAAACTCCCATGTCGGAATAGATGCATAAACATCAGACAAAAACATCTCAAACTGCCTGTAATAAGGGATTGTTTTCTAAAAATCCTTTGTGCCTGCTTAAGGAAGAGGGCGTACGCTTGAATGACGTATAACCCGACCCTTGGGTGACCCTCGTCTCCTCCAGTAATCACTAATTCAGGAGTGGTGACATCATCTACTGGACTGCCTGGGCTGGACTTCAACTTCCCCTCTGAGCTCCAGAAAACTGGCTCCTTTTCTTCTTTGTTTTCTGTTACCGATTTTCCCGCACTAACTTGATCATCCTCCATTCCTGAAGTCCGTCCTCTTAGACTCATGGAATTTAGAGCCTCAGCTTTGAAACATTCACATGAAACAGCAACAAGTGCAACAAGCAGTTCTGCTGTACAAAAACAAAGCTGACTCTTCTAGTTTGAACAAAACAGGAGAAACAAAAAAAAAAAAGATCTACAATGATCCTAACAGAAATGTGAATAAATATCAATTGGTCACTTAATTTTTTGTCATTAGCAGAAGGTTTAAACACAAAACAAGAGCTGAAATGTAGAACTGTAGGCATGAACGTGCTAAAAGACCTCCATCATAATGGGTGTGGTGTAATAAGAAAAAACAGAAATCACATTTTTAAAAGAAACAGTTAAAAAATGATTATATATTATCAACAAAAGGAAATCTAAATGAAACTCTAATAGATATCATGGTGAAATACATGACCTAATGTGGATAATTTAAAATGTGACCAAGAGGTCTGTAGTCAAACTCTCAGGGGTCTGTAGTCCGTTCGTCTCCCCTTCATGTCTCTAAAACCTCCTCTTGGAATGCTCACAAAGTGGCCGTTTAAGTCCTGATGATGCGTTACGTCTTCAGGCTTGGAGCTGAAATGTTAGTGTGGCGTAATAAGTATCTGTTATATATGGAAGCTGTCGATGTGGAAGTGTGTGTGTGTGTGTGTGTGTGTGTAGGGGGATCAGGAGGCAGCCAGGGCCTTGATCAGGTACAGTTTGTCTCCCTGCTCGCTGGTGAAGATGGGAGCTTTTTTGTAGTGTTCAACAAGCTCTTCCATAGAGTTGAATTTCCGCTGTCCGATGCAGTAAAGGTTGTCCTTCAGCTGCACTTTGAAATGCTTGTTCTTGCTCTGCGCCTTCAGGGAGATGGAGAAGTCATTTGGCTACGAAGGGAAACAAAAGGTCTGGGTTAGTTAGTGGAGGGAGTTCATAGCAGCTACAGGCAACAGGTCAGTTGGTTACTCACTGGGCTGTGATTGGTTGATGCCTGTGCCATTAATCAAAATGATTATGAAAAATATTTTGTCATATTCTTCTTTTATTTAATCGAGTACTCCAAATGACAAACACTTCAGCTCCTTCTGAAGGTTAAATTCACATCCATCTTGTGGAGTTTTATAAAATCAGTGCACTCACCCCCCCACCACCACCACACTATTCTATTGTACATATTATGCAACAAAAACAAAAAAGTAAATGTTTATAAAATGACTTATCACTTGTTCTCTTTGCACCTGATTTCTGAAGTAATGATGGCAGAACGAAGGCAAAACACCTGCGGCTTTTGATGCGTATCAAAAATATGCTTCCATAATTATCAATTATGCAGTGGCGGCCCGTCCATAGGGGGCGCTCGGGCGCCGCCCCACCAGTCCCAAGAGGAAGAAGAAGAGAAATAGGGATCACAAAATATAAAAAACTAACATAAAAATAAAACTAAACGAGCCATCCACTATATATACAATAAGTGCTGTGTATAATCTGCATTTAGGTGTAGTTTAGAAAGGTTTTCTTACTATTTTTTACTGGACCGATAGGTCGTGTTTCTTTGGGTTCTACTGCGCATGTCTGGACGGGACGCCGTCCCAACATAGCGCATTGTTTTTTGCCCCTGACGCATGCGTACTGGCTATTTTTTCCTGACGCATGCGCACTGAGTGCAAAAAATAGGAGATCGCTCAGGACGCAGGTCTTCAGCGTCCCTGTGTGACATGCGCACAACAGCAGGAGTCTGGAGTGTTGCTCTGACCGAAACCGGAAGTTCTTGCTCTCTTTTTAATGGAGGGTAGAAAATGGATATTTATTCAAAGAATCCTTCTTTCCTGCTTGTGAAAACAAGCCGAATGATTCCATTTGTCCTGATTTCATCAACTCAATGGTGAGTGACTTAGTTTGTTTGTTTCTTTTCTTAATAACAATGTGTCTGTCACGGATTTTCCCATTCAAAAACCCCATAGGCGGAGCTAGCCGCGGCTAGCAGTGCTAAGTCCTGATGAGTGAATTTATACCTTAAATAGCGATATGTGTTTGTTGAGGTGTATGCCGAATGTTAGAGAAATACAGGTACTGCTGATTGAATACGTTGGTTTATGTAGTTTAGCCCGTTTTTCATGTGTTTTCTCTACTTTTCATTAAATTATTATGACGTTTTAAGGAAGTTTGGTCTGACTGGGTTTGATGGGACTTATCAGTGGATTTGACTTTATTTTGTTGCTAATTCACTTCATTAGTTGAGCTGATTGTCATGACTTGCTTGGTTAGTGGTTGTTGTCTGAATTGTAACATTAATTATCTGACTGTGTTAGTTAGAGATGGATTTATTTGTTTGTGGTGTCAGTAGAAAGCTAATTGTGAATATTAAGTAATGTTTTTGACTTTGCCAGGTTGTTTTTTCCTTGAAACTTTTACAACTTCTGTTGTGACCACATTTTGGTTGTTTTTTATTTTTATTTGTATCTGATTATATTGATATTATTCTAAGGTCTCCTCATGAAGACTTTATGATTTCTTTACTGTTTGATGTGTAGAATTAGACCTAACAGCTCCACATTTCTAGAGAACTGGTGGTACTAGGGATTTTTACCAGAAAAATATTCAGTCAGATGAAAATATTATCATTCCCTGCCCTAGTGGTGATATGTGATTTTTTTTTGCGCATCTGAAAACTGACTAGCAAAAATGCGCCCCACCCAAAAAAATTTTCACCAGCCGCCACTGCAATTATGACTCCTGAATGCTCTATGATGCAGGTTCCAGTGATATTTGCTATAATACAGTTGCCATCAGTGCTCCAGGAAGAAAACATAACTGTTTTCCTAACCGTACTGGACAATCGGGCTTCTGTAGCAGACCTGCCCGACAATGTTTGGTTCATGTGATTGATCAAGTAGAAAATGTATTCAATTAGTTGATGTCTAAACACATTTAAACTATAGTAATGCTTGAATGTCACAAAAATAAAGTTTTTTGTATTTCCTATTCAAACTAGGCCTATGCATTTTTATGGGAGTCTATATTGATTCTAGTGTGATAAAAGTGACTTTAATCACCACTAAACAGTGACTATCTTTAGTCTCTTTAAAATGTGATCTCTGAACAGTGTTCATCTTGTTAAATAGTTTCTTCTATACTAACCTAAATTATTAGGATTTTTTTTTCTCATATAGAGCATCCCTTTAGAAGAAACATGGAGACAAAATGAGCTGGAATCACACTGAACTGGTTCATACAACATTTGAGAGGAATTTCTTAGCTCAAATTTCTTGAACATATTCAAAACTCCAGAAACACCAGAGCGAGACGTTGTTACTCTCATGAGGAAATCACGGAATCTCATTGATAGTTCGAGATAACTTGACAACACCCATGTAAAAATAATTTGCAATTTGTTGCCAACAGCCTCAGCCCAGTAAGACAGGTTTTAGTGACTCACCGATGACTCGCTGTCTCGGATGAGGAAGTCTCCCTCTGTGCCTCTCTGATTTAGGGCCACCTCTGCCTGGTGGCGGGTCACCTTTCCGTAGTACCACTCCTTCCCTGCAAAGCGTCCACTTCCTGAAGGTGAGATGTAGTCGCAGTCAGGTGTGGGAGGCCCAGCCAGTCCTACTGTGGACTTATGGGAGCTGGAGTCCAGCACAGTGACGTAGTTCTTAGGCACCAAGCCTAGCTGTCCATCCGCTTTGCGGCACTTCCACCACTCTGGGTCGTTCTCAGGTTTCTCCACCACCTCCATCACCTCGCCCCTCTCAAAATTCAGCTCCTCGTCGTTGCTAGAGCTGAAAGGGTACAGCGCCTGCACCGTGTGCAGCACTCGGTTTCCATTAGCGGTGCTGTTTACCACAGCAGCTAGCTTCTCCGTCAACGATCCAGCCGGGTCTCCTAGCCCGCCCATGCCCCCTCCCCCCGCCGTCCCATCCACATCCTCCGTTACGTAGTTGGACGGAAACCAGCCAGACCGTCCGTTGAAGCTGCCGCGCCACCATCCGTCGCTGCACTTCTCCATCACCACCACCCGTGTGCCCTTCACCAGAGACAGCTCGTCCTCGCGCTCTGCCGTGTAGTTGAACTTGACCAGAGCAGGCAGGTTGAGGTCATACAGCCTCTCGCCATTATCTGTGCTCAGATCTGTTTCTACGTTAGAGGCAGCATCTCTCATCCCTCCCTTTCTGCTCTTCACCTTCCCAATTCCTACAAAGAACAGATCCAGGACAGGTGTTAAGGTTTGCAGACATCACTGTCAACATGTACACTAGAAGTAAAGCAAGTCTGAAGCTGAAAGACAGCACACATCCTGAATTAAATCATGTAAATAGATTTGAGTTATTAGTTTAAGTTTCAACAGATAAAAAAATGAAATAAAGATTCATTGTTTAATCTACCTCAGACATTTTGAGAATAAAAGTACCTCAGAGTAATAATTAGGATAAAGAGCTAGGCTAAAATACAAAGAGGGACTAAAGACCTCAGCGCTTCAACCCCCCACACTCCAAATCCAAATACATTCTTGGGGATTAGGCCTAGATGCTGAGGAAACCAAAAAGCTGTGCCGGCACCGAGGAATAAAAACTGATGCTTGTTTTGACATGGACCTACAAATCCAGTGAAAACTAAAAAACTGTAGTGGTTTTCTTTGTGTACTCTTAAGCCAACACTGAAAACAGTTTCTCTACTTGCCTTGAAGTGTGTTAAACAAAAGGGTTCAGTCACATTTTGTTGTTACTAATCGCACCGCTCTAATCACCCAGCCTGCTCCGACACCTGAAGCCCCGTCTGCACGGCAGCCTGGTTTCAGGCTCCTCTGGGTTTCTGCCAAAGCTGTACACTGTTCATTCTTCTCCTGATTCTAACTCTGACCTCCCACTTACCTCCTAAATCTCAAGCACCCCACTAGGATGACCATTTGGCTTCAGGATAACATGGAGACGACTAAAAACTTGTGTCATTCAGCTTTGGAACACCAACAGACTAGTAGTAGACCGACTGATTAAATTAACTGGGCTGATTTCTGCTAGTTTTATTAACTGAAAGTTACAAAACTAAACATAAAACTGTTAATTTTGTTGAAATCACTTTGAATCTGAACGTTTCTAATTAGTTATTCTTACTTGGCATGGTGTCCAGCAATATTTTCCATACAGTTTTTTTTCTACTCGTTGAAGTAAAAATAAAGTTTTTTGCTTTAAGATGTAGTTAATTGGTGAATAAAGCATATATTTCTGAATTATTCAAAATATACAACCATATAAGGATGAAAACTTTTGTAAAGTGAACGCAGATTATAATAAGGCCTGCATTCTGTGCTTGGGTGTCACACTGCAGCGTTCCCAATGTGTTTTCAGCTGAAGAGAAATGAATGCAATGTGTTTCCCAATTTAATTAGTAATCATGTTGAGCAACTGTAATTTCGATATTGACCAAAACAATTGTGATCCTGTTTTTTCCATCGAGCAGCAAAAATCCAAGCAGTGTGATTTGTCTATCACACACCCTACAACATTTAGTTTGTGTATTAATAATAAACTTGAATGTTTATGAACAAAAAAACAAGTTAATCAGCTTCAAGAATCAGCAAAGAGTTGCTCCGATTAAAAAAAAAATCTGCATGAATATAGGCCGTTGGAGAACCTGAAATTTTGATTTCTATAAACAACTTCACAATTTTGAGCATTTCTCAACTGCAGACCTTTACATGAATGACTTTCTGACCTAACACGATCTCTAATCAGTTAAAGGATCGACTTAGAGCTTGCGCTGGGTGGAGCGGCCTTAATGCCATGCTCCTGTGGTCTACTGGACCAAGAATTTTCACTTGGCAGCCAGGCTCGCTCAGAGCTGTATGAAACATGTAGCTAGCAGAAAATGAAAGATCATCACTTGTTTCCATGTTTTCAGATGACTTAAAAGCAGCCCTAATGCTCAGTCTGGAGAGTCTAGATGTTACTGTACTGTGATCATTACAGCGCACAGTCTCACTGATGATGTAAAAAAAAAAAAAAAAGATTAAAGCTAAGACTAACCAGACAGTGCACAGATTTAACCCAAGACCCTATTTTTGATTACGTTTGCAAGGCCATTGCTTGCACAATCAAAAGACAGCTGGGTGAAATTATACAGTGAGGCAGGGTGGAGTCTCCAGGACAGCACTGGGAGGACGGCGTAGTGTGTCTGCTATCTGAGCGAGGGAGCGTAGATGTGCCTTACCACAGATAGACTGTTACAGAAAGGTGCCTCTGACTCAAGGAGAGCAGACAAATTTCACGGTAGAGCTAAGAGTCAAACGTCAAATTGCTTCCAGGTAGACCCTGTTATTAGTCACACCACGGTGCATAACTACAGACTCCAGACAGGGTGTTAAGAGCTGATGTCTGTAGGCGGAGGTTAGGGATTGCGCACATGCTAGTTAGGCATCTTTGCAGATGCACCAACTCAAAGGAAATCAGAAAAACAAAGATACTGGAGAAACTCTTCTTCTGGGATTTAAAACAGTCAGTGATGTAACATTCACTCCAAACAAAGGCGTGAGGTCATCTCAGGATAAAGCTCTCCAAATGAGAACAGAGAGATAACAGAATTTATATTTTATCTCTCTGGTAGGTAAAACTCTTATCAGTGTATGTGTCAGGGCTTTTCAGATGCTTTCTGCTATGGTCACATGAATGATTTGCATTAAAAAAGCAGATCCACAACATTTGCCTAGATGATCAATCTGAACCAAGGCCATAATGGAAAGTTTAGATTTGCCTGTACAGCAATGGAGAGATGGTGAGGAGATACTGAGGGCTTTTATTGTAAAGGAACTGCTTCTAAAGGCCCATCTGTGACGCTGTTGTAGGAAAATCAAAACAATTCACTTTTTGACTGTTTAATTTGGAGCTTCCTTTTACAGTTTGGTAGAGTCAGAATATTTTTCACATCAGAACAGAATGGAGGACGGTGCGGGGGCATGGTTAATGTTTACTGATGTTTTTACCACAATAAGAGCTGTGAGGAAAAGTATTTTACCACAAAAACATTTTTTAAATCTTGGCAAAAATTGATATATTTTTTGAAAAAATACTTTTAACTTAGCAAACAATCGGCTAATACAATTGAACAAAAACCATGTTAAACTAAAATAGCAGTTTAAGCAGAAATCTAAAAATAACCCAACACATTCTGCACCTGATGCTAATCCAGAACACTACCAACCAGTGAACTCTGTGCTGGAAGTAAACATATGGTGTGGCACTGTCAGCTTCCCCTCATAACCACGAACCTTGTAGCTGCTCTGCTGCAAGCAGGGAAAACCTTACAACAGAGATGATCAAATGCCGTGCTTTGGAAACTTCGCTCTTACAACGTCACATGCTTTTTCCTGCGTATTTCCTGAGAGACGGATGCGTGGTAAGGAAATTATACAGAATCAGATGGAGTAAATCACAGCAGACAATGACAAGGAGCATATGTTGAACTCCTTCCTCAAATAAAAAAAAAGGAGGGGAGATTGTTGTTTACGGATGATGTACACCAGCACGAGGAGAAGAAAGCTGGGGGAGTTGACTCAAGAATGAGAGTTGTTTTTCAACTCTGGCCTGCCTACACTAGCCGATTGGCCATTGTCTGCCAGGACCCTTTCGACCCCTCTGTTTCCCTCCATTCCAGGGCTCTTCCTCTGTGGATGACAACACCCCGCGTCAGGCTGTCTGACAGACCTCCAACATCCTCGATGCTTTGACACACACATTTTTTTCTCTTGCCAGTACAGCAACAGCCTGCCAGCTACTCTGTAATAAGTTGCCATCACATCCTATGCTGCAATTCTAGTCAGGTTGCTTAATCATTGTGCAATAATGCTCATCCTCTGGTGTCAGACTCCCAAGGGGCTCTGTATGTCATTAGCAACTTAAACCCTGATGAGTTTTGTGACAGGTAATAGAAAACAGCAGCCCTAGGACGCATGGTTTGGTCCGAGACGTACATATTAAATATAATGACAGCATGTTCAGCCAGAGACACAGTGACTCAATCAAAGGAGAGGCAACGCACGCAGGGAGTGAGTTGGCGTATCCGTAGTTGGGGCTGCCTCTAAAAACCACAGCTTCCATCGAGCAGCAAACATGGTTGGCAGATACGTAGGAAACGAGCTGTTCTTTTAACTTCAGTCGACTGAGACATCAAAAGCAGACAGTCGTCGATCTCTGTGATGAAACGGAGTTCATGAGAGGCATGGTTCCACTTTATTTAGTGCAGCTCTAAACTGAGCAGAAGTTCTGTCAGAGGCAGGGAATGTCTTAAAAAAGGTTTCAAACATTAAGTGTCATTGCAATATTATTTTAAAAAATCACTTCAGTGTATTGTAAAATTATGTTCCAACTAGAGAAATCAATCCAGTGCATGAGATTTGCTTTTGGTCCCAATAAAGGTATTTTAATTGATCGGTATTGGATTATGTGACGACGCTCAGCTCCTGGTCTCTGTTGTTGACCTCCTGTCTGGTTTTACATCAAACATGCCAACATGTCTGCAGTATGGAGGTATTTGAAAATAAAAAATGAGAGTAGTTTAGTCACAACTTGCAACATTTGCATTTAGGTTCTTTCTTGTGGAGGTGGTGATGGAGCCAGATTCAATACGACCTAGTTTACCAGGCTAACTGTTGAAGCTAGCGTGGCTACACAACTTGCTTTAGAGGAAACTAAAGACAAATGTTCATGGGACAGCAAAAAAAAAAACAAAACAAAAAAAAGGATTACACAACAGGTGACTGTAGGGTTGAGCGATGTGTAACTTTTTTCCAATCGTCCATCGTCAGTCCAAAAATCGACGATGGGTGATTTATTCGCGCAGGTGACATGTTGACATATTTGCGGGCGGAGCAATGTAAACACACACTAATGGATTTGCCAAATTAGGACTAAGAAGTCCCAAAATTGAGGAAATGGTTGTAAAAAACACAGCGTCGCCTGTTTGGGGCTACTTTGGCTTTAAACTAGAGGTGGGCATAGATTAATTTTTTAAATCTAGATTAATCTAGATTAATTTTGAATTTAATCTAGATTAATCTAGATTAAAATGGCTCATTTGAATTCTGTCAAAGGGTTCATAATACCGGTATGTGTGTGCATTAGCATGAGGCTGAAGAGTCGTGATACTTCAAGTCTAGAGTTTAAGGTTAGTAACAGCTGATCCACTGTTTGGATCAGCTGTTACTAACCTAACAAGAAATACTAAACCTGTCAGAACTTCCCTCAGAAACCCAGACCTGAGTCACAAACCAGACCCACCAGATGAGCTCTGAGCTCATTTTAACAACCTCTGATGGTTGATCAAGTTATCAAGATGAAACATTTTAACACTAAAACACATTGATCTGTCATCAGAGGTCTGTCTCCTTTAACTCTACAGCTGTTTTCTGAGGCTCACTCTGTTTTAATAGTTTTACTGTAGAAACCTTCTCATCTCCTGACAGTAAAGGATTACATTTAGTTTACAGGTCACCTGATTAAAGCATCAACTCTCTTTTTTACATCAAATAACTTCATGCTGATTTTTTTTTAGCTGTCAAAAAGTGATTGTAGCATCCAGTTTATCTGTAATGGATTCAATCTGCCTTAAAATGACTTCATTTCTCTACTGTTTATTTCACATGATCCCATAGGGCTGTTTCATCATGTTTTTGTTAAATAAAACCACTTTAGGGGATTTAAACATTAACGAGTCTGAAAACTAAAGACAACCCTCTGATAAAGTCACTGACAGATCAATGTGTTTTAGTGTTGATATTGTTTGATTGGTTGAATGTTCAGCTGTCAGTTATGCTGAAAAACGCAGCACGCGCTGCCACATTCACTTTAACGAGAGGCACGTGCACAGCTGAGGCTGTCGGCCCAAATAACACGTCGGTTCAGCAGGAAACACCTGGAACCAGACAGCCAGTCCAGACCTGGTTGATGACTTGGTCGAAGTTCTGCGGGAACTCTACCAAGTTGTTGCCGCGGGTTTGTGACTCGGTCAGCGCTCTGCTGCGTCTCCTCCAACCTGGATCAAGTCCGAACCACACGGTCCGGTTCAGGAGGAGGGGGCGTATGCCGAGGTTGGCACGGGCGCGCGGCTCCCGGACGCACCTCTTTCACCTCCTTGGGTCCAGGTGAAAATCCTGGACCGGAGCCGGCTCCCGGTGAAGGAGACACGCCTCACGTCTCCCGAATGCGCGCTTTACCTGGAGCTGCGGCTCCCGGTCCGGGTGAAGGATCGGTTCGGTTCCGGGAGCCGCAGCTCCAGGTGAAGTGAGCGTTCGGGAGACAGGAGCCGCGCCTCCTTCAGCTAGACCGGGGGAGCGGGTCCTGCTGCAGGTCCGGACTCCGGAAAGATCCGGGCCAGGATCGGAGTTTGCCATTTGGTAATGCCTGTAGATCTCTTAGACCCAGTGACCCAATTTAGATCAACGGCGTTATTTTTTTTATCGCGCGATAACAGTTTCGCGTTAACGGCGTTATCGGCCCAGCACTACTTTAAACAAATGTATAGTGGCAGCAAAGAGCTCCAACATTGAGTGTTTACTCTTCTGCTGTGTGCTAACTAAGCTAACACAGACCTAGCAGTTAACAGCTGCTGCTCCGTCACCAAAATCGCTCAAAAAGACTTCAAACTGCAACAGAGATTTATTTTATGGAAGCGACGTTCACTGAACGGGGTTTTTATTCGTATTTCAGTTTTAGTTTCATTTTGTTTTTGTCGTTTATCATACTTAGCTGAAGACAGTTGAACACCAGACCGGTGTTATGACTCGCTAAATATTCCTAGCACCGGTAGCCGACGCATAAACACGGTTTAACTGGAAAAAAGCCAGTCTCTGATCGTTTCCTCCCCACCACACCATAGATATTATTTAGATACATTTATTTTATAGGTATTATAAGATTTTTCTTCTTCCTGCTCCTTTTCACTCATGGTTGTGTCAAAGGAAGTGTACTTTCTTTCTTTTTTTGTATCATTTTGTTTAAATGTGTGCACAGCCATGTGCGAAATAAAATGAAAAAAATGAATTTTCTTAACACAAGCTGTTGCCGTTCTCGGTCTGTCTGCTACGGACTGAGTAAACACCGCTGCTCCGCCAGCTCTGGGGGGGGGGGGGGGGGGGC
>SSNR01000081.1:2036571-2088554 GCA_006937965.1 Callopanchax toddi
GGGTTAAAAAAAAAAAAAAAAAAAGAAAAAAGAAGTGTGTTCTCTATGCAAATGTTAAAATAAATTTAATATTTTACAGCCATCTTAATAGCTCTGATGTCCACAACTTCACAGTGATTCTGGCAATGTTGGTTACACCATCAATTTCACATAAAACCTACTTACAAGGATTTTTGTCATTAACAAACATAAATATCAACAGCTGCAGCAAAATGTAGTGCTTTAAAAAGCCATTGTGAAATGTAGGTGCTTGGGGGTCGTTTTAAGGTGGGATCAATCTGATCTGGATTCATTCAGACTGCTGCTGTCTTAAAACTCTAATCTCTAAAAAGTCAAAGTAATTAATGTAAATGTTATTTTATAAAACTTTACACCACTGTCAATTTTGCATTATATAGTTATTTAGGCAGAAGCATTAGTTAATTACTGTCAGAGTGACCGCTGAATGATTGACCCAAAGTGCTACCTTTAGCTGCTGCTGGTGATACTATGTCTGTAAATAACTCACGTGAAGCAGGTAGTGGTAAAGGTAATACAATATTGTTGAATGAACAGCTATGAAATGTTGGCTACTGAAGCAGTTTTTAAGTTGACAACAACACACTTTGATCTTGGCTGCACTTGAACTAGCCGTTACCTCAGCAGTACCATCAGAAGTCATTTACATCAAGTAAGATATAGAGATGCACCCAAAAAATCTGCAACTCAAAGTCTGATTTAGCTTTTCCAGTTTGTGAATGCATCATTGCTAGGGGTGCAGATGATTTTTTTCAATTAAGTACTCAAGTAAGTACAAGGTGTTGGTCTGGCTGTTTTTTGGGGTTTTTTTTTTTTGCTTTTTGTTGCGGGGAGGTGGGAGGGTGGGGGTTCCACGATGCCCCTCCGCCTTCTCCCTGGTTGCTAGGGATGGGAATTGATAAGATTTTTACGATTCCGATTCCATTTTCGATTCTGTATAACGATTCAATTCTTTATCGATTCTCTAATCGATTCTCATTTGGAAAAAAAGAGAACAAACAGATCTATTAGCTTAAAGCTGGTTTATATCTTATCTTTGAGTAAGATACAAGTTTAGAAGTAAGATGACCTTATACATCCAACAGTGAGGTTTTAAGAAAACCAGAGCCTAGGGTCACAGTGTGCCCAGAAAAAAAAATGTCTAAAAGTATAAAATAATAATAAAATATTATTTTGTAGAAATAACATAACAAAATACAACATAAATTATTCTGTGCAATTCCACAAGAATGTCCAGTAACATTTCAACTCTCTTTTTAAAAAGGATCTGAGCTGAACACACAAAATTACGTCAGCCAGCAACAAATACAACTCAAGTCAAGTTCAATGGAACTGTGCATTGTGTAATTTTGCAACCATCAACTATGGAAAATTAACAATTCTTCTGCAGAAAAATGAGCATATCTGCTTTTTGAGGAAGGATACGTAATTTTTCTGGACTTATTGTGTCTCCAGCTGTGGAGAACACCCTCTCAGACAGGTGGAGCACATAGGGCTGTGCGACATGACGAAATATTTTGTCTGGACGATAGAAAATGTCTACTGTCAGATAAAAAGCTCTATCGTTTAAGCCACGATAGAAGTTTTACAGCATAACGCACTTTACAGGATGTTCATGAACGCACCGCGCAACAACACATAAACAAACATGGAGGCAGATGGTAGTGGACACGTTTTAGACCAGAGTCAACAGGATAACCAGCTAACCCAAACCGAGAGCTTGTTCCTAAAAGAGGGACAGCTTCTGTCTCATCGATGAGGTTTAAATATAAAAAGACCGACGTGGACCAGACAACAGCTGTTTGTAAAGTTTGCTGACTCCCGGTCCCAACAACGGACTCTGACGCCACTAATATATTTTATCACCTGCACAAAAACCACGTCGAAGAATACAGAGACAGTCAAAGAGCAAAAGCTGCAAAAGCAGCGTTGAGTGATGGCATAAGAGCTCATAATAAACTCCAGACGTTGCAACAGGTTTTTACCTGCAGCACGTCATGTAGCGTCTAGCTGAGCGGAATAGATGGAAGGAGGAGGTTACTGCTGCTGTTACCAGGCACATCTACAAAGATATGGCTCTAATCTACACGGTGGAGAAACGTGAGTTTAGCGAGTTACACTCGTGGTGACGTAGTCGCGCCGACTGGAATTGATAAGGGAATCGTTAGCAAAAATGGCAAACAATTCCAAGGGATTGAAACACTGGGAACCGGTTCTCATTAAGAACCGGTTTTCGATTCCCATCCCTACTGGTTGCTCCATCAGAGAGGAGAATAATCCAGCTGACAGAGAATGGATGAGATATCGATCAGTGACTTTGTTCTGGTCAACTAAAATGATTTGTCCGATAGAGTGAACCACTATACGTGATGGCAAAACAAACGCCTTTCTCAGAGGGGAATTATCAGCAGATTTAGATAGCACGAGCACAGGATGTTGGAGATGATTTAGCAACGCGCAAGCGCCGCCTGATCAGCGTACCACTGTTGGTCCCGATCAGTAGAGGGCGATCCGTACGGATCACAAATCGATGACAAGTTGCACCCCTATTCAGTAAGGCCCTATTTGTAACGTCAACAAATACGTTACATCCTCTGAACTTTGACCTTTGTTGATCATCATTACAATAACCCATCTTTTTCCCAATAACTTGGATTAAAATGACTCTTTTATTATGTTGTAACCTGAATCAACATTCTTTCCAGGACCCGGTTGTGTCGGAAGACTCAGAAGACTTTCTTTAGTTAATAATTAAACTTAAAGACTCTTTGATGTCTCATTCTAAAAGACACTACCTTTAATCCACTGTCCAGAAATGTCTTAATATGATTAATTCATTTTCTTCCAGTATTAATGAATGTTGATGTTGCATCAGTATTATTTCATGTTTCTACTTTTGCTAAAAGGTTAAATCATATTAATAATCCATTTAGTCTAAACTGGGATTCTTAGTGACGAGAACCACGTGACTTGGTAAACTCCTTCCCATTGGGCCACGCGTCAAAAAGATCCCCATGTCAGGCTTCCTGCCCTGAAGTCCCTGAGTTCTCGTTCAGCCAACAACGAGACAACAGCTCACTGTTTTCTCAGCTACACGGTGGGCCCGGTGCCGACTTTCCCTGCGGGTCTCACACCCCCATTTAAAAGTTGATGACATTTCCCCAGCTCTAAGCTAGACACCATCCGTCTGCTTCTGTTTCACCTGCCATGGGGAAGAACTTGCAAGCCTCTTTCCTCAGCCAGAGATGGGGCTGCTGAACCGACTCTCGGGCTTTTCCGTGCCTTGGGGCAACCTCACCAGCCGCCTCGGGGATCCGAGGATCGTCCTGGGCACCCGACCCACAGACGACCCTCCTGGCCACGCCGAACTGACCCACGGAGCGGTCTCAGCAGATAAACCCCGGTCTGGTAAACTGAGGCTCTTGATAAGCAAAACTCCCGTAAACTTAATCTCCAACTCCCCTCATAACTAGTTCGGTAACTCCCTAGATATATCTTATATCACGGGCTCTCGTCATTAACCCTCAGCTTAATAACATCAGAAGAACTCCTTAAGATGCAACTGCCTACCTCATATCTGTCTGTTCGTTCAATCTGTTTGCTTATTAAAATAAGTGTAGTCTAAGTCTGCCTCCGGTTCATATCTTCCAGGTATAACGTACGTAAATCTTCACTTTGAATAAAGGGAATCTAAAGTATCCCTGCATAACAATTAGTTTAGTGAGTAGTGAGGGTAGCTCAGCATCGCTCAGTGTAAAACCTACAATGATCTTGCAGAAGTGTGTCCGTATTATAACAATAAAAACAGATTATATTACGCTACATGAAATAAACCAATAGTACTGTGTTAATTACAGCTCTATTAGATAAACTGATATCAGCAGGTCAGAGTTTTGGCCCTCCAAAATCAGCATATATCCCTAAGATAGTGATTATAAATTTTAGCCTGAAGCACACTTCAAAAAGTTTATACCGTATTTGCCGCATATAAGACGAGGTTTTTTTCATTGAAAATAATTTGAAAAGGGGGGGGTCGTCTTATTATCGCGCCCTAGTTTTTCCGGCGGAGGGCGCAGGCTTTTTGGTCAAAGCGGCGGGAAGCAGCTCAGACCGCGAGCGGTTCCAGAGGTCCGGGCCTGGCCTAGTTCAAAGTTACAGGTTTACTAGTACTGAGGATTAAAATGTCCAGAAAATGTCCAGACCCAGCAGGTGCTTTCAGCAGCAGACTGTACAGGTGAGGGCTCGCGTCGCTCGCTCGATTCACACATGCATTCTCCCTCAGAACCTCATCCGTCTCACCGTTCTTTATATGCACCCGACACACACACCTACACACACTCCCTCACACATACAGCGGGTTTGTGTGTGTGTCTGCGCAATAATTGCGCAACAGCGGGTTTGTGTGTGCGCGCGATCATGGCACAACAGCATGTTTGTGTGCGCGCGATCATGGCGCAACAGTGGGTTTGTGTGTGTGTGTACGATCATGGCGCAAAAGCGGGTTTGTGTGTGTGTGCCTGCACGATCATGGCACAAAAGCGGGTTTGTGTGTGTGTGTGCGCAATAATTGCGTAACAGCGGGTTTGTGTGTGCGCGCGATCATGGTGCAACAGCGGGTTTGTGTGTGTGTGTCTGCACGATCATGGCGCAAAAGCGGGTTTGTGTGTGTGTGCACCATCATGGCACAGCAGCCGGTTTGTGTGTCTGTTCGTTCATGGCGCAGCTGTGTGTGTGTGTGTGTCTGTGCATTTTGCCGCAGCAGCGTGTGTGTGTAAACAAGCTTCCCCTACATGAAAACTCCATCTCAGCTCCACAACTGGATGTGAAGTTCATCAGTGTTTGATGATCGCGAAGCTGCACAATCTGACCGTGAAAGCTCCTGTCAGCAAAGGTGCGTTCGGGCAAAGAGATCAGTACAGTGGACTGGTGGACTAGTTGTGTGCACCACTGTTAATAAGCAAATATTAAAGCAGTCTGGAATTATTAGTAGCATTAGTTAAATTATTTTCTCAAAATTTCAATAAAAATTGTTTCTTTAAAAAGTGAATTTAGTCTTTTTTTCTGAAGATTAGTCTTGAAAAGGGGGGGTCGTCTTATAATCAGGGTCGTCCTATATTCGGGCAAATACGGTAATATCCCTGCCATAATGTAGGATATTGTATTAAATTTTTCTATACCTACATATGTTATTATATGCAGCTTATGGAAATGATCTGAGCTCTATTATCTGCAGTGCTGCACAGCTTCCACGTGGCACCTAAAATGCTGTTTTTATAGATCTATGAACCACTGTGAAAGTTTAATTTTAATAAACAATGAGCACATTCACAGCAACCAGTCTTATGACCCATCAGCCACCAAAACAGTCGAAGCTTAACACTGCAGATACTTCAGGTCAGCACTGAAGTGGCTGCTTAGCTGCTCTGATGTCATGGGAGTGGATGAAGTTTCACCTTTCCCCCATCTGACTTCAGGGACTAGACACTGACTTCATTGATAGAGAGCTCTTGGTTTTTATTTGGAGCGGCTGTAGTGTCTAGGTTTCAGTCACAGCTGGCCTTGAGATGAGAGCAGAA
Organism: Callopanchax toddi; assembly: GCA_006937965.1. NCBI lineage: Eukaryota > Metazoa > Chordata > Actinopteri > Cyprinodontiformes > Nothobranchiidae > Callopanchax > Callopanchax toddi. Next base: position 2,042,166 of record SSNR01000081.1, read on the forward strand.
CCTGATCTTGGGCAAGCATGAGCAGAGGCAGCCAAGCTAACTTTCAGCATGACTACCCAGGGCAAGAAGACTTTTGTCTCGAGGAAAAATGACCAGATTTATCATCTTTGGTACAATAAAAGTTTAACTGTAATTTTACCATCACTGCCACAAATAAAGAGAAAGTTTAGCCTTGATTGAGCCAAAGACTTAAAAACATCAACTGAAATTCACAGAATTCAGCTCACATTAAATAAAATAAACAAGAGAGGAGGGGTGGACTTAATGTACCAAATAACATTTGGGTGTACACTGTGGTTTAATCTTATGGCATGTTATTGCCTGCTTCTTTTCCATCAATAATTACATTAGTGAACACTGGGAGACATGCGAGGGAGCGGCACACAAAAACAAAGAGCTGATTTACTCTCCTCGAGTGCCTCATTCACTCAAACAAAAGCAGCGATCCCTCCCTGGGCTGGGCTAAAAAGCTGCCTGCCAAGGAAGAAGAAGAGAGAGCATATGTGCTCCATCTCATTTTACAACATCCCTCTCTTACTGTTGTTTTTCCACCTTACACTCTTCCAACTATTTTATGGTCAGAATCATCTGTGTAGGGGTTTTCCTTTCCCAACAATCTCGACTTCAGGCTGATTTCTGCATCTTAAAAGTACTTCTTTCAGCTGTCATCGCTCGTCTAAAGGTGGCTGAGCACAAAGTCCTCGTTAATGCCTCAGTGACTTATGACTGTGCAGATGTGAGGGAGGATCAAAACATTAGGTGACAGATGCTCTGAGCTAATCACACAGCTGCAGACTACAGGGCCAGTCGCTACGCTGAAACAATAAATACCAGGTCAGATGGGTCAAACTGCTCAAATAGTTCAATTTAACTGTCCACTGTGGAGCTCCATTTAACCTGGTACCAAGCAGAAATCACAGGTTGGTCCAATCCATCTCAAACTAGCAACATATTGTTATATTGTTTTGAGAATTATAACTTAAGACTGGTTATTTGCTACCATTTGTTTAATTTTTTTACTTTTCTGACATAAAAATCTTACTTTTATTAAAGTAACCAAAATGTGCAAAGTAAACAGCAGCAGATTTAAGGGCTGCAAAAAAACTTTTCATTGTGCACAATATCAAAAGGACTGAAGGACTGCAATAAATCATGGGAATGTCAGACTTGCAAGACTGCCACAAATAGTAATCATTGTGATGTTGTCAGCCATGGTAACTAGTCAACATTTAATCTTCCATGAATTTAGCTTTTCATTTTTTTTACCTTTTTAATTAAAATAACTGTTGTCCTCAACACCACCAGGCTGCACCACATCAGTTGAGTTTGAGTCCAGTCTGTGTTCACCTCTGTTTAAGTGATGCTTTCAAGACCATCATAGTTGATGTAGAAAAGTCCGTCTGCTTCAGTCTAGTACTGCAACAATGAGTTGACATCATCATCAACTACAAAAAAAATTGCTGACACTGAAGCATCATTAACAGAGCCCCTAAATGAACCTTTATCGGTTCCTCTCACAAAACATGTCATCAAGCTGTATCGACTGGCAGCAGCAGCAGGAACACTAGTATGACTTATGTAGCACCATGTGGAGAATACGTCATGGTATTTTTTATCTTCTATTGTAAAGTGAGGTATATACTCGATAATACCTGATGCCTCATTGTCAAAATAGGAATTTTGATTTTGTTATAAACAATATATATTGCACACCTCTACCCAGGATCTTTCAAATGAACTAAACTCATCTTCAGAGGTTTTTAAATTTGCAATTCTCTGCACCAAATCACTGAATGATCTACAGATTACAAAAGTCTTGTCAGATAATGCAATTGTGTAAGCCAAAACATTGTCTAAAAAAGTCCATATTTTCCCACTAAATGGCAAAAGATGGACACCATTTGTTCTGAAGCCAGTAATAATTTGTATTTAAAAGCCTCTGAGCAGCACAAAATTGTGGCATCCATTCTTTACAACCAGAACTGTTCACAAATCGGAGCAAGTAATCTAAAATTGAGCTCAGAGAAGGAAAAAATAGTAAACAGAATGTAAATTTGCTGACTAGTTGCTGAACCATACTACTAGGCTGAAACAAAATGTTTTGAGGAACCCCTAACTAGAGATAGATTTCAGGTTAGGTGGTAGAAAGATGCAGTGTCGGCAAAATAACTACTACAATCTGGAGCAGATCAGAGTCGGCTACTTAAATGTGTTGCAAAGGAAATTGAACGATAGAAGTGTCACCCAACTTCCGCTGTCAATTATCTGGAATATAAATTAATCAGGCTACCAAAAAAACCAAGGAATGTCAGTGTGTTTGTTTACACAAAGGTAATAGAAACCCTCTCAAATTAGATTTTTAAATTTAAAATGTCTAATAAACACAGGGTAGATATATTTTTAACAATAACATTTAAGAGTTTTGTTTGATTCTGTAAACCAAATACCACAACTACTGCATGTAGGCGGTGTAAAGGAGATGCACGGTGCAACTTTGCGAGCTGTTTAGTTACTATGAAATAACAGTGACAAGAGCTCACCACATCCTGCTGTCTACAGCTGCTGCCATAACCTCATGTGTCTCTGCTGATAGGAAAGAACCAAATAAGATCCAGTGAAAGAGCACACCTAGTGGTCTGTGTGGGGATTTGACTTCACTAGGATGCTGTGGTGCATTTACCAAAATTATGACACGACTGTGGCAGAAATTAAGTCAGAACAGATAGATATATGCTAAATAAGAGAGCAAATATGAATTTTTTCTCACGGTGGGAACAAATAGCATCCTACTGCTCAGCAGGATTGCTAAGGCACCGAGACGGCAGCAGCATGAGCTCACAGAGGCAGACAGGGTAACCTAATCCCTGTGACAGCCTGCTAAAATCACAGGGCTCTGCTGCCTTCTGGAATGTGCTCCGTGTTCTGGCTGCTAACTCAGCCCCTCTGGCATTGCTGCACTTCCTCCAGCTTCCACCAAAACTTGCATTTTTAGCCACAGAGAAGGTCTGCATCACAAACCGGCACACATGTTCTAACAAAGAGGAGAGCTTGTGCTCCTTTTCACATTGAAGCACATCAGCTGAAAGCCCCGTGAGACTAAATCTCATCCCTGCTGTCCGAGAGTCTCTCAAAACAAAACAGCAGCGCAGCAGCAAAGGGTCATGGGAGACTTGGCGGGCCAGCTGTGAGACAGGAAGTGTGGACACAAGGGTGACCGGATGATGGGAAAGTGATGCTATCTGACAGAATGCAGGCTTGACCCAAACTGAGAGGAGTTCTGATAACTTATCATTGCACTGATGCATGTAATACACCTAGTTAAAGGTTCAGGACTAGTTCAAACTCACCACCATGCTGAGAGGAGCTGTTTCTCATTAGTGAAGCCTACTAATTCAGGATCATATTAAAATTTAATTAGGGGCCCTCTAGTGTTTGAACTCAACATACAGACTACACTCAGAACTGTGTGAAAGTGGTTGGTTATCCACCCCTCGGGATCACCCTCCACAGCTGGGAAAAGCCCAAAATAGCTTGTGGCTCACGTCCTTTGCGAACTGCCAGAAATTTGCTCTCACAGCAGCAACCAACAGCAAAAGTTTCAAGCTTTCTTCCTTTTCACTTCACATCAAAAGGCTCACTCTAAACTCCAAAACAAAACTGTGTGAAGTGTACACAACAGACATTATCTGAAGATGCTGCTTGGCATTGAAAATACAAAGTCACAGCGCTGCATTTAACCAGAGATTATCTGCTGGTTAAATCCATAGTATCAGTTTAAAGGGTTTGAATTTCAGCAACATAGTCAGCAGTGTGGAACGCCACAGGAATGTACAGAAACATTCCAGTATGAACCAACTTTTGTCCTGGAGAAAGCACTCTGCTTGCCCACTCCCATTCTATCCAACTCTTCAAGCTCCTGCTGATGTTGTAGCATCTCTCACTAAAGGTAAAAATAACTCTCCTCAGACCTGGGTATCCTGAGCTGCAGCCTCAAAGCAAACAGAGAACTCATCACAACCATGCATGAGAAGCCAGCTGTGCTTCTTGCCTTAATTTTGCAACTAAGCAAATGGAAGGTCAGATCTGTTTAGGTAATCAAGGCAACGAGGTGAAAGTGAGGCTAGATGAAGCGAAAATCAAGTTTTTTCTTGTCCCTGTTACAGCAGCCGCTCTTCTGCAACGTCAGACTACTTTTGTGACAGACAAGTTATACAAAGAGGTTAGTCAAAGCCAATTCATTACAAATCCTGTTATCACTTATCTATTGATATAAAATTCTCATCAAACAGGTCAGGGCAGAAACGATCATATTCTCACCATAGAATCCTTGATTCAATCCACATGAGTGCATGCTGCTCAATGCTAAACACATTTCACCAAGATCATTGTTACTGTCACACTACATGCTCACATTATGTCTATAGCAGGGTTATTATAGTTAACTAAAACTAACAAAATAACTAAAACTAGAATTAAAAAACATTTTCGTTAACTGACATAAAAATAAAAACTAAATTTAAAAAATAACTGAAATTAACAAACTGTAATGAGCGTTAACAAAACTAACTAAAACTAACTGAATTTATAGAGACAATCAGCTTAGTTTTACTTTTTTATGTCTTTCCAGTAGACCTTTTTTTTTTTGCCGCGCGTGCCACAGCAGATGGCATCTCATCTGTCAACATATGGAGCACCGTGTCGGTGACCATTTTAGGATTACTTTGACTATAACTGTGTTTTAGATAAAAGCAGTGTCTTGTAGTAGAACGAGATCAAATATGTGGAACATGTCTTGAGGAGAAAAACCCCACAGACCTGAAAGTGAACTTGAAAATCTCTCACAACACAGCTAACATGGAGAAGATAAAGGAGCTCCTCCCTCCGCCTCCAGATCAGAAGGTAAACCAGGTAAAGTAGCGATTTTAATATGAGTGGCTCAGGTACAATTACAGTAATTAATTCATGGGCGTAGATTTGACATGGTGATCGTGTCTCCAGAAATCACTGAAATGTCCCCACCAATAATTCTATCCAAGGGTGCATACATAACGCTGCATCTCCAGTAATAAAACGTTCAGCCCAGTAGACCAGATGCTGCTGCTGTGCGTGGAGTCCGCAGACGGACCTGTGTCCAGCAGGTTGGAGAAAGAAAAATACATCCGTAAAAAAACGGATACGCCGGTTAAACGCGCTGTGAATCGCAACGCACGGTGACGTAAATTACGTGCGATCATGTTTTAAATGTGCTGTGGAGTAAATGACATGTGGCGGCGTTTTTTACATATTTTATCACCAGGAGGCTGTTTTATTAAGTCTCAGCCACGACTTTTAAAAACATTTTATCCAATCAGAGCCCTGCAGGGCAGACACCAACTGAAGATCTCTGACTGTTTCCTCAATGATAGAAAACACAAAACTTGAGGATTTAAACCTAACGGGGTCCTGAGGCTGTTACCCATGGAGCTGGTCTGGTTCTGGTTCTCTATCCTGGTCAAAACCCCTCTAAAATACTTCTGAAACCAGCTATTGGGACCCAGAACCAGGACCAAGGGGACCTGGGGCTGTTACCCAAGGAGGTCTGGTTCTGGGTCAAACAGGATCAGAACAGGTTTATGTGCACCGAGCCAAATCTGCACTTTAAATATTTCCTGTTTCGGCGTGCGCTCAAACCCAAATCTTATTTCAACATACACTGTGGGTGTGCTCTAATAGGGAACTAAAAATTATTACTACAAGAAATTACATAATTGCATACAACTTCTAAAAATGGCTTCCTTTGAATAAATCTTAAAAGAATAAAACATGTCATTGTTTCTTTCACATTTTCCAGTTATTTCCTTTCCTATGTTTATAAATCCCTCTAAAAATGATGTAAAAGAAATTAAATTCCCTTTAATTCAGAAATATAAATTCCAGGTCTTAAATAGCTTTTCCAACATTCTAATAATTGCATATCTGATGACATCTGATGGTGAAAATAACTGATCATAAGACAGCTGACAACTAAACAACTTAACAACTAAACTAGATTGAAGTGTTTTCACTTCCCCATTATGAACACCTCATTACGACTCCAAATTCCCCTGTCTGGTTGTTACGGTCTGACCAACACAGCATTGACTTGTTTTCTTGATGTCTGGACAAGATGGGAAATAAAATGACAATAGGTGAGCTATCGAACATAAAGACGGTCTTTACTGGGCATTTATTCTGCCTGTAAGAAGAATAGTTCAGTTTTGGTCAAACTTTCCCACCACACATGAATTTACCTAAGAAACTGTCTTATGTGAGCTTTCTGTATGCTGGGTAAAACTACTAAATTAAAACACAGAGACAAACGATAACACTGCCATACTTAGGCTATGACTCACATCCGAGGCACACTTCAATAACATCTGGTATACTGAGAGTTATGTTCATCCACAGATGTAACTTTAAATATTCATATTCCTTTTATGGTGTATTATAACACTACCTCTACAACTGGAGCCAAAAAATTGGAATCATAATGTCCCATTTTTTAGATTTAAATAAAATACCCTTCTTTAGCTCCAGAAAAAATTATCAGCTCATCTTTCTTTGGTGTGAACTCTAAATAAACATGATCAGACCTAACACATTAAACATAAGAGTAAAAACTGGATGCATTTGGCTGATATCCATTAGCCATAAAACAGTAAAAGCAAAAGCTGATTGTTGTGAAATCCCTTCATGTGGGTTTCTGTTGAAAAAAAGAACTCAATGAACTAAATCATTTATCTTTATCAGTGCTAAAAAGTGATTCAAAGCATTATCATCATTTATTCACACCACTTCTAAGAAGCTCAAGCTTCAAAAGCCAAAATATAGAAGCATGACAGTTGTTTTTTTTATAAATTACTGAATGAAAACAAGACTAAATCTAACCTAATATCTCATTAAATTATTAGATTTTTTTTTAATTGTAGAAAGTCAAGGGAGTTTTATTTGGACAGAATAAATCATTGTAGAAGAAACTGTGTTTAATATGAATGTAAATGTTTCCAGCTTTTCCAGGTGATACATTGAGAGCAAGATTGAGTTACATTTATATTTCAAATATGACAAACTACCAGGGATGTTCCGATCACGGTTTTTGCTGCAGATCACCGATACGATCAGCAAGTGTGCTGATCACCGATACGATCACATGGATTGACTGTAAATTTCACATTGTAGTAATGATGAGGGCTATTGGCTACTTGATCTGTAGAAAACGAACCATAAATCACCTTCATTTGGACAAAAACACATTTTACTGACGTTTTCCAAGATGAAAAAATACAAAAACTTGAAGGCACAATGTAGACATCTATCCGTCCATATAGAAATATATTATTTATAGATTATATTTCCAATCCTTATAGAAATCAGTTATTTTTATCCTTATATTTATATATATTAAAATACTGGAACATATATTTTTGTGCACAAGATCCCCATTAATTAGTTTGTGGTTGAAATAAAGTTTTCAGAAAAATAGTTGTTTTTTTTCTACTGCTATTCAGACGCAGAAAAGTCCACATTATTTTTGACACACTGGTCCTTGCCTCCAGGACTGAGCTCTGAGTCCGAACCAACTATAAATAAAGCGGTCCCTTTAGAGGACGGCGAGTCCCGGGTGCGCAATGAACTCACGGTAGCGCCACGGATTTTCTGTGCGCATATAGTGACCTCTGGTTTAGGAGCAATTGATCGGCTGGTATGATCGGTGTGGAAAGGAAAATATCGGAATATGCCGATCACTTTTTTCAAATAAATCTGCCGATTTTGATCGGTGGCCGATCGATCAGAACATCCCTACAAAGTACTGTTCTCACAGTAGCAAAATGATTGGATCTGTACAGTTTAAACATCATCAGCTTGCTGCCTTTAAAATCATGTTTTATGTGCCTTTTCACTTTGAGCACAGACAGCTCTGTACTGCCTACCCAGTGTGCAAACACCACCAACCCCCCACTTCACTTCTTTTAGATCTAGATGGAACCCTACTACCACCAACGCGCACACACACACACCCAAAAAACTGCAAGTAGCCTTACTAAGAGCTGACTAATGAAAGCAGATTTCTACCTGTAGAAATCTGTAGGACTTATTTCCTTAGGCCGCACCCAGATCATCTGTCTAGTGCCTACACATCTTTACCCACACCATGAGGTTTCTAGATCCTATCCTGGGTGGTCTGACAAACTGTTCCAATGATAGCAAAAACCAAGACATTCTAAATTAATCCACAAAAAATAAATCTTCAGGTTCTCTCAAAATCTCTGAAAGCCGAGTGAGATTTTAAAATTAATCCAAGTTTACATACTGCAGCAGAAGGATTCCGAATATTACATACCAGGGTGCTTTTAAGCCACTAGTGGGTTAGTTTTGTACACTTTTACCTAAAACCACTAACATTAAGGAACCAGTGAGAGAAATGATGCAAATAAAAATCTGAAGAGGCCAGGTGATGGATTTCAGCTGCACACCTTGCCGTTACTGCATTTATCATCGTAATACATCACTGGTTCTCTAACATTCTGAATAAATAAACTGCTTGACCAAAGTAAATGCATGGTGCAAGTTGTGCAAAAGTATAGTGAGAGAAGTTTCTCAACTGCAAACTGGTGCCACAAAAATCTACACTCTGCACAAATCAGCATATACTAGATCTTTGATAGGAGACAGGCAAGAAAGCAAACATTTTCCTCAAAAACCCTCACCACTCTAGTGCATGACACAGGCAGCCTACACACTTCAAACAACAGGAAGGCTGTTTTTCACCAAAACTGGCCTTTTTAGAACGTTAACTCAAAGAGTACAGAGCACGTTCTTATGTTGGATTTGGATTACTTAAAAAATACATTTCTGTGAAACTTCTTTCACTACTTAAGTAATCATGTTCTTTGAAGAACATTGAACATTTGAGGTGATAGGAGGATACCCCCAAAAGATATCTGATACAAGTAGCAAGAAATCAAATATTAAATGTATCTTATATGTCAAAATAATAATCAAAAACCTGAATAACACCATTTAAGATGTCAAACATTTGAATGTCAGTAGTTTTGTTCAGTTATCTTACAGGTCCTTTGTTGTCATTCCTGCGTGAAAACAAACATTCTGCTTAGAAAAACACTCCACAAATTGTTGATATCCAAGTGAGAAAGATCCACATTTTTGAAACATCATGACAGAATTGCTTTTTGAAATCATTGAATAACAACATCTATAATGCGACAGTTGCGGTTTTACAAGTACTCACATCCTTATTTTCAGTCTGCCAAACCCACTGAAGGAAAAACCCCAACCTTAACAAACCAAGAATCAAAAAACTGAAACTATATGCTACTTTTTAACTCACAAGAGGAAGTCTGATCACTAACTCCAAACGAAAAATGATAGCAAATATCTCAACCGCACACAACCTACACAGTGAGGTTTTGCAGAAGTGGTGAGAATAAACATGAACTAAAAAAAACTTAGCTTTAGTACATATTCAAAGCTGAGGTTTCAGATCATAAATGTATTTGAATTGTCCAAAAATAAAACAGCAGTACTTCTTATATAGTGGTATTTTCAATGAATATTTACTATTAAAATGCTCCGAAAGGCTTCAAACGAAGGCAACTGGACTTCATTGATTCCTTGAAGACGTTTTGCTTCTCGTCCAAGGAATTTTGTCAGTTAAAAAAGTCCAGCTGCCTTCATTTGAACCCTTTTGGATTACTACGACCTGGATGACCGAGAACCTTCACCAGCATATCATAATACTACTTCTAAACATCAGCATTCAATCTCATGTTAAACAACTGTCAGTAATAAACACCTGTTTGCATCGTTCTTTTCATCTCTACTGTAATCTTGTATCTTGCATTTTAAAAATTTCTAAAAAGTATTATTCTTTCTGGGATAAAAACTACAGATATAAGTTTAACAAGTTGGTGCATTCATCATCGGCTATATCATGCAGCAAAAGTGCAAATATCAAGATCTGGAACACTTCAGCTTATTTCAGTGAAAAGGAATAAAGAATGTTTGCTGTTGACTGTTCAAACATGCCAACATGCATGGGCAGTCATCAGAAAAAGTGTCAACAAAAGGGAAAAAATTGAAAAAAAGAGGAAATGAAATTGAGTAAAAGCAATAACTAAGACTAAGATTAACATGATGAGAGAAGGAACAAAGAAAATCCCCATTTCCATTTCACAAGAAACCAAAAAAAGTCTGCAAGGACTCTGTTTGTGAGGAAAATTTGGGGCCACATTAGTTTTCTGGCCATCATCACATGCACAGTTGGTATTTTCCTCTCGGCTGCGAGGACAGATTTGGCTGCTGCAGGCTAATGACAGCACAGAGCCAGATACTGGGAAAGAAAAGCTATAAGAGATGATGACTGTGATTATCCTGTCATATAAAGATGTTACAAAACCTGTGAATCAACAGGAGAGCAAGAAATAAAAGCATCAAGATCCACATCCATAGGTGATGGTGAAAACTTTAGTTTAAGGGAAAACCTCAATTGTTCACATGAGCAGGCAGCTGACAGGTGTCAATTTTTTCTAAACAAGTTTCCTAACAGCAACAAAAAATGTGTTTTCAAGCATAAAAATGCTTGTATGCATCATTTCATCCCCACTTTTCAGCAGAAATCACACATTTTTTGATAGTGTTCCATTCCTAAAGCGGTATATTGGCTTATAGAGAAGCGAGCCCATCCTGAAGCAGTCAGCCGTTATGCTCCATTAGCATGTCACAGCTTTGAGCTGTAGCGGGATGTTCCAGTCTAGTTTTGATTGTCTGCTCATAAGAATGCTTCTTCACATAGAAAGATGTGTGAAACTGCAACTACTTGCTTAGGTGAACTGAGCTATTGATTTAACAGCTTGTTGTTGATCTAATCCATATTGTAAATTATTTGCAGCAACAAAAAACATCACTTAAACAGCCTGGGCTTTAGTAATCATGTTTTTTAGAAAGCAGAACATATATAATTTTGTTGCTATAGCATGTTACACTAGTGTCACACTGGGCAGTGACTGCTGGTGGCAAATTGTGAACGGCTTTCATGACGAAGTTTCCAAAACGTCTCAATATATTAGTAAGGGTTCTCAATTTCTGCACTTGAGCCACAAGACCTCGCTCTCACGTCACAGAAATTTTGAACAAGTTAGAAAAATTTATGAGACAAACCTCTCAATATATTCACTGAATTATCACGGGCATCTAGAAGTCATTTGGAATATTTTTCATTTAGTTCTTATAATTCTGAAAGTGCAAAAAATACGGAAAAATTATAGAAGGGGTTGGCAACCAATAAGACTAAGGTGTGACTGAAGACAAAAAAAAAATCTTTCAATCCGTTTGTGACAAAAATGCTAAATAATATTGATATTTCATATGATATTAATAATTGATTCAAACTGTCTGGAAAGGGTGGTCTGCCAACTCTGGGTCAGGGGAGAGGTCCTAGCTTAAGTGGAGGAGTTTAAGTATCTCTGGGTCTTGTTCATGAGTGAGGGAAAGAGGGAGCGGCAGATCGACACGTGGATCTGGGCAGCGTCTGCAGGGATGCGGATGCTGAACCTATCTGTTGTGGTGAAGAAGGAGCTGAGCCAGAAGCAAGGCTCTCGATTTACTGGTCGATCTATGTTCTAATCCTCACCTACGGTTATGAGCTCTGAGTAATGACCAAAAGAACAAGATTGTCAATACAAGCGGTTGAGCCGAGTTTCCGCTGCAGGGTTGCCAGGCTCAGCCTTAGACATAGGGTGAGGAGCTTGGACATCTGGGAGAGACTCGGAGTAGAACCGCTGCTCCTCCAAATTGTGTGGAGCCAGTTGAGATGGTTCGAGCATCTGGTAAGGATGCCTTCTGGACGCCTTTTTGGGGCATGTCCTGCTAGCTGGAGGTTCCTGGGTTGACCCAGGACATGCTGGAGGACGTACATCTCCGGGATGGCCTGGGAACACCTTGGGGTCCCACCGGAGGAGCTGGTGGAGGTGGTCGGGGAGACGACTGTCTGGGATTCTATTCGGATGACAACTTGGGATGCTGCTGTCTCAGCAAAAGGGCCCAGATAAGTGGAAAAAAGCAAGGTGAAGATTCCAACTAAAATTTTGCATATTTTCTTGCAAGAATGTGCCTCAAATTAGTCACAATCCAGTGAAAAGCTGTCCAGAGGCAGTGAAAATGAAATAATAGCAATCCAACAGTAAATAACAAATTAAACAACTCATGCTCCTGAAAAGTTACCATCTATGAACAACTTAAAACTATAGAATAATATAATCTACATTACAGCATTTTAGAGCAGCGGTACACCAAAAGAATGACTGGCATTAGTCGTTACATGCCACGATTCTTGAACTCTGGCTTTCCACTTACAGCTGACAAACATCCATCCCCTCTCCCAAAAAACCTTGTCACAATTACAGGAAATAAACTGTGATATTAAGCAGCTGTTGAAATCTGGAAAGGTTACTTCTTACTCCTAGTGATGTTGAACAATTTCTCTTAAAGATCACAAAAACATCAGCTAGGAGCTGCTGTATTGTGCTGCTAAAGCCTGGCATTTAGTCTGACTTGGGTTGTATTAGGCAGAAACTGTCAGGAGAGTAAGAGAGTGAGCAACTACTTAAAAAACTGACACCAAAAACCAAAATAGTCTAATGCAGCAGGTACAGTAGGATTCATGTTACTAGTCTCTCTTAGGCATCTTTTGATTGCAGACGTGTTTCAAGAAGTAATAAATCTGTAACCATCATCAGAATTTTGGATTTTCTGCATTATGTCATCACCTTAGCTTCTGGGGGAAACCGATAAGGCAGTTTCACTGGCTCCTTGTAGCGTTTACAGTTATCCAATTAACTATTAAAAAAAAGAGAACTAGACAACAAAGATTTAACAAAATAGATACGTGTTAAATCAGCTGTGTCCATTTAAAACAGGCAAGAGGAAATGAATGTAAACTTTAATATATCTCCAGATCAAGACAAAAATAAAACAGTGTCAAACATTCGAATAAATTCAGTTACAACCTCAAATAAAAAGAACTGGATACTACAAAAAGGGTTGTGAATGCACCAGCGGTGGGACATAAGACGCCACTGCGGTTCTAATTAAGACATCTCCATTTTCCATCTCAGACATGAGCGTGTTAACGTGAAGTACATCACCGAATAAGTCTAATTCCGATGTATAACTCCTAAACTTAAGCCTGACAGCGAGTCACGCTGCCCGACTTGGCTAACCTGTTTATGGAAATATACTAAAAACAGAATAAATTGTTACTATTAACCAACCGGAGCCTAAATAACCGCCAGCCCGCTAGGTTACAGTGAGTGTGTTTTTAAAGCGACTGGCTGGTTTTGTCTCGGTTAGCCATTAGCCTCGGTGAGCTTTAACGTTAAAGTGGAGCTAGTTATCTCTGGGGAGACGCTAGCGGTGCGGCAGCAGCCTCAGAGCTGAATCCTGATTCTGTTCAGTCATGCCACGTCTTACCTGACTGCTGATGGCCACTTCGTTTTTGTATCTTCTCCTTTCTGGGAATATGTGTGAGACGTCTGGAACAAGACGCAGGCAGGGGATATCCACAGTCCTAGCTAGCCGGCAGCCAGAAATAAAATTTCCCCCAATCCAAGAAGCTAGCCTAGCTGATGAGACGCCGCCGAGCCCCGTTGGAATAGCATTTCTGCATCAGACCATGTCAGTAGCAGTCAAGCTAACAGGCTGCAGCAGTTCGCTCCCTACGGCTTAGTCGTGATTGGCTGGAGGAGGATTGGCTCTCTTCTGATTGGCTAAGCCCGCTGTCAGTTAGATCACACTGCAGCTGTTGATGTTATTAAAACAGTCCTTGACTTTTTGCCATGTTAGGGTAAACAATTTAATCAGTGCTGTAAAATAAACATACAATGCGCTAGAAATAGGTAACTAATTTAAATCAGTTAATTTTAACACTACATTAAAAGGATACCTCATATTGCCATTAGTTCATGCAAAAAGCGTTGATGATGCTCCATTCTCTGTAAAAATCTAGTAAATTTTTATGGGTTTTTTTGCTAAATGTGTAAGACACATTCTATGTATTTTAAAAAGCAAAAATTATTATTAAAAAAAAAACAAATTGTAGAAAACTTAAAGGTTCAACTTAATAAAACTGTCCTCAAATTACAAATTTCTAAATCAAATTCTGGTTCATGCCATATATTGTACAATTCTGTGCTCTATTAGCAGGACATTTAAATGATAAATGTGTTTAAAATACAGTTTTTTGTTATTTCTTTTAAAATACCTAGTCATCTGAAACAGCTAACCCTAATTAGAAAAAAAAAAAAACATTAGATTTGATTCAGACCCCCTCCTGGAAAATGGTGATACACCTATTAGACATGTCTGTGGTGAAGAGAGTTGCAGAGTAAATTGGATGGTTGTGCAGCTCGCTGCAGGATGCAATCTGTTTCCTGCTCAAACAGATGGGCCTCCTCTACATGTGCTCTGCGTTTTGCACCCAATACCCCATCTCAAAATATGTCTGTAATAATAAAAAAAAAACTGCATGGAATCTAAAACCAACTTTATGCTAGTTTTGCTACACTTTAAGTTTAAAACAAATAAACTGTGACTGACCTTTAGAAAATGTGCAACAAGTTTTTTTTTTATGAGGGCAAGGCTTCATTTCAGATGAAAATAAACACCTCATGTAGATTGTGCACCATTTTCTTTTATTTACTGTGACATCAGTGGATTGTCATTTCACAGAACAGCTTGATTTCAGAAACACATCTGCTTTGGGTTTGATCTTCTCTTTTGTGCAAATATGTTTAACATTAGTGTCATATTAATAACAGTCCAGTGATATATTGTGTACACATCACACATTAGCAATAATTGTGTTCTTTTACATTGTTTCTGCTGTTTTGATGAAAAAAAGGGGTCATCAGCTGTTTTTTTAACAAGTGATACCCCACAAATTAGCTTCATGATTCACCAAAAGAAAACAGCAGCTGATTTATTCTACTGCATGGTGTTAGAGAAAGGAAGAAGATCGTGAGTGCCCCCTGCTGGGCTGCTAGTGAAGCACTCCTGTGGTGTGAATAGGCACCATGCCCTTTCATCCCTTTTCTCATCCTGATTCTGTCTCTATTTCATTCCATCGCTGTTGCTTTGCCTTAAGGGGGAAGATCTCAGAGACTGTTTATCATGGTTTTCTAAAAAATAAAAAAAAATGGAGAAAGGAGACGTCACTGGAGAGCTACAGGCTCGACCGATACAGGGGAAAAAAAGCAGATGGACTGGCGTTGTTAAAAGGGGGTTTAATTCAGTACAGTGCACCTGCCTCTGGGCATTAGTTTGACATTCGACTGAAAGTAAACAGAAGCCACATCCAGAGAGGTAATCACCGATGTTAAATATGGAGCAGCCCCTGGGTTTTAGAGCTTCAGCACAAAACAGCACATTTTTATTTTTGGCCCATAAAACTGCAGTCAAACCACTGGATTTACTTTAACCATAAACGTAAAGACAAAAAAAAAAAATCATATTTTGTTCCTTTTTTAAGGTTTTAAAGAAATGATAAACAGAAACAGATTAAGGCTAAGAAAACTGGTACCCATTATTTTGATTAAAATGGTATTTATTTATTCTTTTTTCCAGCATTAATGCTTTCTTGGCTGACATTTACACAATTTTGGCAGTGTGACAACAAAGGACCACATTTGTAGATGTTATGGTTCAGTTTTGCCCTTTTTTTTTTTCTTTTAGCCTGTGACACAATTTGACATCAAAGCAGCGCTATCAGAGGGAAATGGTAACAATAGTACAACTGTCTTTTATTTCACACATAAATATTAAGACATTAGTTACACAACTGGCACTCGTTTGACAGCACAACAATACAAAATTGAAGATCCAGACATTCTTTAAATTGCACAACCAAGCAACACTGTAAACAAGTAGACTGACGTATGTAAATTCATTTGATAGGCGAGTCCAGGATCTCTTGATAATCCTGCCGGATTGCCCTGCTCACTCTGTACAGCTTGACTCCTGTTAAAGTGAACACGCTGACCATGATGACCAGAGCTCCGATCACATCGTACGCGGTCGGGATCATCCTCAGCACAATCAGCTGCAGTAACATGGAAACCACGATCTCCAGGTGCTGCACGGTGCTAACTAAGGCCGGATGAAACCTATTCAGAGCATAATACACTCCGAGGAATGCCACTGTGGAGCAGATACAGATCCCGATTAAATAGCCCCAGGTCTCCCCATCCAAAGGAATGATAGGCTCCTGCATGATAAACATGGTGGAGGCTCCCCACACCGTGCCCGTCCAGCCAAAGGTAAAGAGTGCCGTCCACATGCTGACACGCTCCTTGATGGCTCTGTAGACGATCATGGAGAGGGCCGCGGTCAAGCCTGCCATCACCGTCATTGTGTAGCCAAAGGCCTCCTTCCAAAACCCCAGCCTGGACTTCTCCTCATCTGCTACATTCGGCACCATGACGAGGCACAGACCGAACACACTTCCCACCACCGTCACCACATCCGTGTAGCTCAGCCTCTCGTCCAAAAGCAGGAAGGCCAGTATCGCGCTGAAGGCCGTAGTGGAGGCACGCCACATGATGGTGCCATTACTAGGTGGTACTATGGCGAAGGACGTGTAGGCGCAAGTGATTGAGATTACGTTGCAGACGCCGTAGAAGAAGAGACTAAGTCGGTAGCCTTTAGGACCAAAGGGGGCCTCGTGGTAGTAGAAGACCACCAAGATGGACAAAACTTGGATCACAGAACGGATGAAAAGTAGCTCTAGAGAGGGAACTTTAGAGCGGTCCGCTGCTAGACGAGTAATCAGCGACACACAGCCGTGAGCCACGGCTGCCCCAAACAAGGCCATCCAGGTCACTCTAGAGGCCAACACATTAGCCTCGCCGAAGCTGGCCAGCTGGCCCTCGACCCCCTTGTCTCTTTGCACAATTGGCTGCTTAGGCTGAGTCTCCATGGTCCCAAAGAAAGTTCTTTTTCCTTTAGAGTCTGACACCAATCTTTTTCCAGCATTGGCTTCTGCAAAGGTGCCAAAGTCCTCGAAGGAGGGCGCGTCATCGTACCCTTCATCACCAGGCTGGGGGAAGTGAGTGGCATACTTCACCGTCACTGTGTTTGGGTGGATCTTGACCCGCTTTTTGGATCCGTATTGGAGCGAAGACGAAGATCCATCCATGATTTCAGGGTGTCAAACAGGGTTGCCTGAACAAAAAATGAGGAGAAAAATATTAGTGGATATTCAGGTTTGAGTAACAACATAGAGGTTTGATTTAATTTGTTGAATGTAGGCTGCGTCCCACGTGACGAGCTCATTGAACAGCAAACACTCTGAGGGTGATGCAGTCTGATGGGAAGGAGATTACATAACAGGAATGTACAGGGAGGACTGATGTGGGCCACTTAGGAGGTGAATGGAGCGGTACACCAGCAACCCTGGAATAAATTACTCATTAAACGCTGAAGACTTCCAATTTACGTCATTTCTTCATTAAAAGGAATATCCGGTCATAACTACAAATACAAATTATCTATGTCTATAAAATTAAACGCCTGAAGCAAGTTTACTACACATCTCTACTTTTGTATTATTTCTTTATTTTTTTTTTTTAGATTTTCATTCAAACACAGCATGAATCCAAACCACCAGGGGGCAGATAGACACTCCTGTTAGCCTTCTCTGTCGCTCCTCCTTTTTTTCTAATTAAAGATTAATTTTAGAATAACTTGGCTGCGAAATATCAACCACATAATGCATTTAATTACAATAAAAAATGTATATTGTTTTATCAAAAAGTGAATAATCAATGTTCTTAATGTTTTGTCTTTAGGTGGAAAAACCATCAAAATGAAAATAATAGTTTCACCTTATAATAAACATCTAGCGTCATAAATGCGTTGTGCAAATATTTTATAGACGAGATTTTTATAATCTGGTAAAATTGTATAGATTATTAAAAATGTGTGTTAAAATGTTAATTAACAGCAGAGAAAAAATTACATTTAAACGCCTTACCTTGTGTTTTTAAATAGTTCCTAATGCATTTAGCAGCTTTGTGTCATAAAAGCGGATTTCGTCGGATTTCTTTATATTTGCTCGCCTGCAACTCCCATTTCTCCATCTTCCTCCCTGAAGTGAAGATGGATCCAGTTTTATTTCCCCTCCACGCCGTCGACGGGCTCTGCCTCTGCTCCTGCTGCCGATGAAGCTGCTGCTGAGGCGGGTGATGATGATGAGGAGGAGGAGGATGAAGAGGAAGCTGAAGAGGGGGAGGGGGGGACGCCGAAGAGGGAAGCAACTGTCACTGTCACAGCCAGCGGTTTCCTCTCTTGTCCTGCTCCCCCACCACCACCTATAGTCCTCTATGTGAGGAAAAAAGAGGAAAAGCCTGCATCGGTCAGTCACCGTCATGTTAATGAGATTAAAGCCACTTCTCTCCTATTTGGATCAATTGTGCAGTTTCTTTTTAAATGCACCTTTATGCCTCCTGTTTTTATAATGCATTGTTTTTTTGTACAGCAGAAGGGCTTAATGTCCTGCAACATTTCTAATACTAATGCATCTTTTAAAATATTGGTTTGGCCTACATACTCTGTGCATGCCAGTTTCATTCATTTTGAAGTCATTTTGATTTTCATAATCCTCCGGAGGGGATGCTGTTATTTGCTTCAACACGACTCTCATGAGACCAGCTGCTCTCTCGTTCTCTCTCTTTGCGTGCAGCACTCATTTATTTTACTTGCTCCTACATGCAGTGTTATATTACCCAAAACAATAGCTGCTCTGCCACATATATAAGGTTTTTTTTTGTGAAGGGGAGGAAAGAAATGCATTCATTATAAATGACACATATCAATCTGTGCAGGAATGCATGGCTTTAAGATCACCTTATTCTGCAAAATGATAGAGGATGTAGCCATTTTGGTCAAATCTTACTTGGAGAATCTATTTTGAATGACTCTCAGCTACTGCCTCGTGAAATTTGAGCTCAGTATCTGTAACACTGAGTTGTAGCCACATGTGTGTTTACTAATGCAAATATCTATGGTGGCCATCTTGAATCCAGTTGACTTCAACATTTGATGGGAAAGTTTTGGTCAAAATGTCACACAACGTGTAGTGCTTTGAGTATGTGATGGGGATCAATCTTAGCTACTGCAACACCAAACTTTAGCTCAAAGTCAAATAACCATTTCTGTGTTGGCTAAGATTAGCAAGGGTAGCCATGTTGAATTAGCCTAGTGAACTAGACCATCAGTTCTGCTCTGCAGACTTTGGTCACGCTCCATTGGAACTTCTGGATGTTCAGTGCCTTAGAAACTTTTATGTATCCATCCCCTGACTTATACTTTTCAATAATTTTTTCTCTGATTTGCTTGGAGTGCTCTTTTGTCTTCATGTTGTGATGGTAGACAAAATACTGGTCAACCGGTGAATGGACCTCCCAGACACAGGTGTCTTTATATTACAATCACTTGAGACACAGTCACTGCACTGACTCAGGTGATCGAGAGACTACTAGCACTAATTGGCTGTACCTCTGTTGAATTGGATCAGGTGAAAATTTATGCAATAACTTATTTTATGTTGCATATTTTTATTTAATTATCATTATTTTGTAGAAATCTGTTCTCATGTTGATGCTAAAGGCTTTTTTGTGTGTTTTTTTTTTTATCAAAGAAGCCAAATTATGTTGCTTATGGTTGACCTGTAAAAGCAATTAAAGCATCAAGGAGGTTGAATACTTTTTATAGTCGCTGAACATCAAATGATTACATTTTGAGAGTTTCATTAAAACCCATTTATTGGTTCATATGTTGCTAGCACAACAACAGACATGGGCAAAAACACTATCAGCCACCTTTCAGCAATAGGTGAAACGGATGTTTAACTCATGATAAAATTCAGAAAGAAAAGAATGTAATCTCTTGTTGTAGAAAGTTGAGAGAACTAAAATTAGGTTTGGGAGTTTACCCCTGCAGGCACTGCAACATGAACCTCAGCTGTAATAGAGATGAAACTGCCACCGCCTCCGCAGTATGACTGGGACTTTAATTAGCATGGAGCAACACACAGGGTGGATTGGAACGCTGTGGCAATTAACTCTGTGTCAACATTTGCATGAAGCTGCTTCCAGTTACAATAAATCCAACAGCAATGGTCACTCTAGGGCTTATAATGTGATTGGTTATGGGATGGGGGAAGTTTAAATTGCAGGTGAACGTTTGTCTCGTTTGTGCACAGCTAAGACTTAAGTTCAAAGGTCACAGATCAGAATACTTTTCCTTATTAAAAAGCACCTAGAAGTCCATTATATTACATTACTTGCATCTATAAACACAACGGGAGTTAAATGAACAGTTAGGACCAGATTCATATCTGTCTCCAGTTGAATTAGGAAAGACCGAAGGACTATTAGGAACAAGATAGAAAAAATAATACCGGTAATTAGAGGTAAATTTAGAAAGACATGAAGCCACTGTGCACGTCCCAACAAATCCTTTGCGCCTTAACTTTAATTCTAAGAGAACTATGATGGATGAACACCTTTATTTAAAAAGATATTCCCTCATTTAATGTTTCCATTACGGTGTGGGAGAGTGCTGTGGTTCCAAATCCTTCCATTTATGGTAAATTAGGTTTCAATGTGGTGAGTGTCAAGGCCGCAGCATTAATTTTCATCATGCGGTGACCCCTCGCGCCCTGACAATAACGGCTCCTGGAAGTCAGATGAGCAAGGAAAAAATATGAGGGGAAAGCCAAATCAGATTTAGATTTATTATCTGATCCTTTTTTTTAACACAGTTGATTGATTTAAACATGACCTAAATGAAATCATAGTATGGATTTGTTTGTTTTCTTGGATGCTCGTCATCCATCTGGATTTTAAAGATATTGTAGTTACTGTGGGCTGTTTGGGCATCCAGCATTAGTGTCAGAAAAATAAACCGAGGCATGAAGAGATCACAGTCAACTCTGTGTTGCTTCACAGCTCGTTGAACTACAAAGGAACCTGGGAGGCAATCGAGTCACGTCTTCTCATTTCACCATCCAGGGTTCATGATGAGCTTTGATGATTCCAACTATCGAGGTGTTTGAGGAACGCTGGATGTGTTTTAGTGTCTCACACTGAGGAGTCGTTCTGGTGTAAACATCTCTAGCGTAGTGAATATTAAACAGCTTGTATTCTCCCCAGAGTGTGAATTAACAGAACATTAACAAAGTAGATTTTATGATGTTTCTTTGCACCACAAATTTAAATGTCCCTGATCATTTAGGAAAAAGTTTGGAGATTTTTGCCTGACAGTGTGTGACTTTCAGATTTTATACTTAAAAACCTATTTTGAAGCCGCTCTTGGCTGGCATTTAACATCTACCATTACTTGCATCCCAAAGCAATTTTCTTGCCTTCCAGTATTTCAGGCTTAAATTGCTTGCTGATGCAGGTTGTACCTTACCTGCTGCCGCAGTCATCATCTCACAAATTATCCTTAAAAGTGATGTTTTCTGCCAAAGATGGAATTGTGTTTTCCCTCCGTAGGCTTGTTGACAACATATAATAGGCATCAGGTGTGTTTTGTATCGATTGCATGTGGGTTTTATTTCCTAGCTTGTGCGTTTCCTCTTAAAAATGACAGATATGGTAGACATTTATCACTAATCTGCTTCAGCCACCTGTCATCGATTAGACAGTATTTCTGTTTTATTAGCAGAGCACAGGAAACCTTCACCTAATACCAAACCAACCTGAGGGCTGGACTTTAAGGTTCACCTTATCTAAAACCCCTCCACACTGTTACTGTGTTTAATGTCAGGGACCAGAACACATTTTTCTCCAGCATGGTGGCAGTGACAGATGTCCCTCCCGGCGAGCTTTCGCCACTTGTATTTTCTGTGTATTTACTGAACCTGAACTCAAGCAGAGCCTCATACTTGCACGGATCCTAAATAGGCCATCGCAGCAGTTTGTTTCTAAATGCAGCCGCTTTACATTATGGATGAGCTGAAGAGGATTCCTCTCTGGCTGAACGACAAATGACACAAGACTCAATGTTTCCCAGTGTCATTTTATGAGGGGTAACATTGCTAATGATGCCTGCAGGAGTTTATTGTATTTTAGCTCTATTAGAGACGTCAGAATTTACATGAAATGTGTTAGCTTCGACAGGAATTCTTTGAGGTACCAGTGTGTGCTGCTTTGAGCATCCAGAATGCAATTTGTGAATTTGACTTCAACAATATGTTTCACAAAAAGTGAGTCAGTATCCACAAAGTGGTTCAAAAGATAATAAAACAAAGATGAGGAAGTAATCAGACTAATTGATATAACTTATAATAGATCTATGAGTGTAGATGTGTTTAGTGCTCAGGATTCTAACAGTTCTCACACCACTTCAGATTTATTTAGATTTTTAGAAGTTTTACTTCTAAATAATATATTTTAGTGTTATATTGGTGTTCCAGTCTAAGACTCAGTCAGGAGTTTTTAGTGCTACAGATTCAATACTAGGGGTGAGGGGAAAAAGTTGATGCACTGATATATCGAGATATTTTGTGTCACAATACTATATCGATATTCTTAAAGCACAATATTGATTTCTTATTAACAATTTACAAGCTAAAATTAACAGTGGCAGTTCATTTTCTGTTGCATTTCAACCTCCGATGCAGTCATTAATCCTCAGCAGTCCTCAGCTTCCATGGAACATCGAGATCTCGTGATAGTACCGGTGAGTGGTAAATGTTGCTAACTTCACACAGCTATCTGATGAATGAAGTGGAGAGGATACGGCCGGCCCCAGCAGCTTTCAAAGCTGATGTGTGGACACGTTTTGGTTTCAAAACAAAGAAATGTAGTAAAGACTGTGACAGGAGTTACGCAGTCTGTTAAATCTGCAACGGCAGAGTGGAATACTTGGGCAACAGGACAAATTTGTGAGCACATGTGGCTACCATGACGACGTAGTGTTAAAGGCTCATTTTAGCATAAAGCAAATTGATTCTGCTCAGCAGACACTGAAGAGGTAACTATTCTGTTCAGCTGCGACAGTTTCCCAACAATATTGCAATATATCGCATTGCTTTAGCATCGCGATATATTGTGATATATAACAATACATCATATTGCTTTAGTAGCGCGATATATCGTAATATATTGCAATATATCGTATTGCTTTAGCATCGCGATATATCGTGATATATAACAATACATCATATTGCTTTAGTATCGTGATATATTGCAATATATCGTATCATTGCCCCTGTATCATCATATTGCCAAATCCTTGCCAATACACACCCCTTTAAATACTGTATTCGCTGCAGGCCTTTTCTTATAGACTCGGATTATATGATGTCTATTTACAAAATATGTAATAAAATGACCACTTTATTGTTAAATTTGTCCAGAGAGAATTTGCTGAAAAATCTGTCAAATGTAGGCCATGAACTGCAGTTATCTAGTTTTGTTTTTTTGATATTCCAACACTACAGTCAACAATTTTTGGAACCTCATTGGACAAAAGTATAAATCTTTGAGGTTTAATATCTATTTATTTATGGAAATATTTTTAAATGCCATAATTACTTGTGGAAATACCATATGCGTATTAAGTCTGCAGGAATGGAGTTTCTTTTTACTCTACACACCTGAAGCAGTACTCAGAGTCCTGTCACCTGCATAAATATTAACTAAAGTTGTGATGTGTGTCTGTGATGGTCTGACTGGTGGAACAGGTTATGGCCTGGCATGGAAATAATCTCCTTATCCTAGACTTGAACAAGACAAAAAGGATGATTATCGATTCAGGAGGAGAAAGATGGACTATAATTCATTTGTCAACATCACAAGAACTATTGTACTCATCTTCTTTAGGGTGGAACTTTATTAAGTTTGTATAGAACTCAGTCATTTTCTTTGTTGGGGCAGAAACATTAAAGCCAGTGTCAAAAGAACTGAACAAAGTAATGAAAAAATAATTATAAAGAGGAATGAACTGCCTAAAATAACCAGACCATGTGGACTTGAAGCTCATATTTAATGTGATTCAGTTTGATCTGAAGGCACCTGAAGATTTATCCTGTTAAACATCAGATAACGATGTACTTTTAAAATCCAGTCAGATCTCTCTCACATCCTCCTCCCACTCATGGTGTTTCTCATTCAGTGAAATTATCAGCTCATCAGAGCCGGGGAGGCCAGGAGAAATTGGATTCAGAAGCTTCAGCAGCTGATAATTGTATTCATACTCATTTTCCCTGAGACTACATTCACCAGTGAGAGCTCTTCATAATTCAATCATCAGCAAAGAAACAGTAGAAAATGGATTCATGCTGATGTTTTTGTTCAGTTCAGAGGTAAAGTGGAGAATTCTGTTTTAAAACATGATGATCTGGAACTAGCAGCTGAGAGAAGCAGATCAGTAAACGTTCGTATCATTTTCCCATCAGCTGCTGACATTTTGGATGGACGGATCGCTGCCTTTAACTCCTTTACTGTCAGATTCAGGTTGAAAGGCGGAAGCTGAGCTGAGATGTCAGCATCATGTTAAATGACAGCTGCTGTGGTGTGTGGGCTCCTCAAATCTAATTCTGCAGCTTCAAAAACATCCAAGTGGATCAGACATTTTCAATTTTTCATCATGGATGGACACAATTATGTCCAGCCGAGCATATGAGTGAGTAACGTGGGTGTTTAGCCTTTGAGCTCAATAGAATGAGAATTTGTTTTGTTGAGAGCTTTGTTTTTGATTGCACTTAAAAAAACTGGTTTCGAACATAGAGGACATTTAGAACGACAAGAGAATTATAGTTAATGAAATGCAGCAAAAAAAATAGGAAACATAACTTTTGAATATAATATTCAGTTTGTTTACATAGCCCCAACAAACAATGCATTTTAAGTAAAAAGCTATTTTCATACAGGATGTCCTTTGGTGTACGTTCACAATAGTGACAGATATTTGATGTCCTGAAGGTTGTATCGGGGGAGCCCCAGTGGTTGAGTATTTTTCCAGAGTTTAACCATGAACCCTTGACTGATTGTGGAGGGTTGAGAGTCTGACTCAACACACATTAAGTTGAGAATATGGTCGTCATTCTCAGCCCCACAAACAGCTAATTATAGGAAGACTAACGGCACAGTAACAGCGTGCAGCAGGAGGGTTGTGTTGCTTTGGCTGCTCGTGCATATTTTGATTTTTGCGACTTAGGAAGAGAAGCAGAGCAGAATCTGTTAGTTGTTTCTGCAGGCAGCTAAATACAACTGAGCTAGAGACAAAAACTACAACCTACTTTCCCCGTGTCTGTTTGCACGAGCCGTTGGGGCCTTGTGCTATTTATAGCAATAACGCACAAGTTAACCATATAATCAAAAGAATAGAAGAAGATACAACTTTGTGTAATTTTTCACCAGAAATAATTTGGATGTTTTGTTTGTTGTATTCTGTTGTAAAGTGTCAAAATGTTCATAGTATTTCCAGGATGCAGGAACCATTGTTGAGCTTCTTCCTCTGCAGATGATTTGACTCACGATCTTCTTAGTCTGGACTGACATGGCCGACCTTTGTGGACTGACAAACTTGGTGGACCATGATGAGTTGGACTCTAGGACATGGAACCTACTGAGATCAGGGAGAGTATATGCTCTTAAGCAGGGTTTCCAGTATTTTTCAGATATAATAAATCCTAAAACCTCAGCTTTCAAAATGTTTAACGTGTCTGATTTCTATGCATTTTAAACTTGCCAGTCAGTCAACACATCCTGTTATTTTTAATGTGACCTAGTCCAGCTTGTCTCTTTTTGTCTTTTTTTTAGTCCTACAGGCATCGAGCCTTCCGCTGTCATTTCTGCATCCTTGCACCATGTGATATCGCCCAACTCCTCCTGGTCCATCTGTTCACACAGGGAGAAAGTACGAGGTGTTTTTGTGAGCCACTGCTGACCGCCTCCATCTGGTAACAAGGCGGTAAAGAAAATGGCCACTGGGAGAGGTAGCAAGTCAATAGGAGCTTATTCAACAGGTCGATGAGGAATTTCGTCTGGCTCTGAGTGAACAGAGGTAAACAGAGCCGTGGCTGGTGGCGGGACAGCAGGGGGAAGTGCATTACTCAACTCTAAAAAGACTATTTCAAACTGAACCTTCAAAATTATTTCCAAGCCAGCCAGAGCACGGGGAAAGTGTTTAGACACGTTTATTTTTAGTCTAATTAAAATGCACAGGCAGAAATAGCTGAGAACAGGATGTTGAAAGTTTACAGCAAACTTGAACGTGTTGCACTTTTAAAAGCCTTGCTATTATTGAGCTTTAACGAGTATACCGTCATTTACTAGTCTGATTTATGTCCCTGCTTTTATACTCGCTGGCGGAGACGCCACACTGCACATAGTGCTCCCGATTAACACCAATCTGTTCTATTAAAGCATCACAGGTTCGTAGCTTTTCATGCTCACTCTACCATCTCATAGTCCCTGCTTCCTATTCTTATTATCTGCCTTTTACTCACCTTTTGAGCTCTCACAACAAATTAGCTCAGCTGTGGCTTTTATGTCAAAGCAACTGTGTTTACAGAGATAAATGTAATAGGTGGACCTGAGCGTTTCAATCAATAATCTGTGCTGCCTGGTGAGAAGCAGGGCTTTAAAGAAAATGTTGCTTTCAACTGAAATCCAAACAAGCCAGCTCTGGACTGGAGCACAGAGAGAACATCTGGTGAAGGTGTAATTGGAGCGGCTGGACTGACAACGTGTGAAGTGAGGGGTAATGGAGATATGGGATATTACAGCTGGGTCCGTTTTGTTCTCGCTGAAAGACAAACAGTCTGTGAAATTGCTACTAATACAAAAGTCATATGTTTTTGTGTTAATGTTCAACCTTGTGAAAAAGAGAACCTTTAATGGTGTTAATCAGTCGAGGCCAGTGCACGGCGCTGCTTCATCCAGTGAGGGAGCTGGTGCCTAACTGCAGCAGTCACTGGGCGAGAGGCGGGGACACCCTGGACAGTCCATCACAGGGACACGTAGAGACAAACGAGACAACCATTAGAGTCATCAGTTAATCTAACATGCATGTTTTTGGACCATGGGAGGAGGTCGGAGAACCTGGAGGAAACCTCACATGCAACCTTCTTGCTACGAGGCGAGAGTGATACCAGCAGCCATCTTTTCTTCAGTATTTTGAATGTAGTGGCTTTAGTTTTCTTAGGATTCAATTTCAGCCCCTGTTGTCACACACTGATCACCCATCCTGATGCCTCTATCATGGTTTTTCATGAATTCTGATGTTTAACTTAGTTGTATTGTTGAAAGAGTATTAGCTCCTGAAACTGACCCATTCATTTCATTCACCAAACATGGCTGTTGTTATGATGAAAGAGCTAAACCAAAATCAAAAGCTATAGACTAACTGCTCTGTCTACATTCTGACCCTCACTTAAAGTCATGAGAATTGGATGGCAACCATAAAAACAACAACAACAACAAGATCCTATAGTGGTTGAACTGGACTTTCTCCATCGGGCTCCAGGCTCAGCCTTGGAGATAAAACCTGGTGGTTTGGGTATCTGATTCCGACGCCTCCTGGTTGTCTCCCTCTGGAGGTTTTCTGGACATGTCACATTGGGAGAAGACCCTGAGGCAGACCCAGAACTTCCCTGAAGGATTATTTATTTTCTCTGGTCTGGAAATGAGTTGGTATTCACCAGGAGGAAATATAGAAATTTATTAGAAAAAAGAAAGCCTGGGCTTCCCTCCTGGATCTGTTCGTTCCCTAACTTTGATCTCAGATAAGCCCCCAAAATGAATGAGTGGATAAAACGGCAGTCAGCCAACCTAAGGTTAATCAGATGGATACATCCATCGTTTAGATACTGTCTCAGTACACAGTGAGTGATTAGCAGGTCCAGACAAACCACAACATGTGTTCTGATCCTGGATTGCATCCCCTAACAGAGGCCTTCTTGTGTATTTGTGTTTGGTCACATGGTTATGTGTTTGGCATTATCAGTCTGTCAGTGGGTCACACCAATTGAAAAATCTCACCTTTCATTGAAGTGATTGACGTGACATTTACGCCCCTCGGAGAATAAAACCAACTGACATTGGTATCTGAGAAAGAAACACATTCTTCAGTTTTAAATAAAATGCCAACGGATACCAGTGAAACGTTGAGTTTCATTCCCTTTAGAGTAAATATCTGATCGCCCTCTTCCTTTGTATCCATCACCATCAGCACATATTTCAAATGCTACCATTATTTGTGTCAGTAATCAAACGTCCTGCTTTTAGAGCCAGATAACTGTTTTATTGTTCCTTCACTCGACCAACCTGACTCAAAGCCTCACTTCCATTTCAAACATGCATTTTCCCACTCTATATATAACCTTTTAAACTACATAAATGCCATATTTTCCTGAGTCTGTGCTGTAGCTTAGAGTGATAAATGTGAAGTTTAGATTGAAGACTGCTTTAGATTTAGGTTTCAGTCAAACCACGAGGCACCATGATAAATCACCCTGCGATCTGACCTTCTTCCCTCCCTCTGCTCTGCCTCCTGACAACGCCGCTCTGTTGCATACAGTGATTAATTCCCGATCAAATAATACACCCTGCTGCTGTTACAATCTGACTCCAGCTGATGCTGTAATTACTGTGGCGTGTCACAGTGCTGATGTGCTAGTTTGGGGAACGAGTCATCCCATGTCACAGCACAAGGCGTCTATTCTCACTCCCCTCTGATAGATACTGAATGATGGATGCATTAGATTCTGGACAGCTTCTCTTTGTAAACACGCCTTTGAAGGACGTGTTTATTTTCAGGTGCTGCAGTCGATCTGATTTCTCTTTGGATTGATTTCATTCAACGCCTCATTTTGGCGCCGAACGCCTCAGTGGCGTTTCTGATGAGACAGCTGATAACAGGATGTTCTATTGATTCATTTACCTTCACGTGTTTTGAACCAGGACCATGATGACACTTTTTCAGTCTCCATATCAAATCGGGACAATCTGTCTTTTTCTTTTTTAATCTCAATTACTCAAGTCAGAGACTTGGACTCAAGTCACACTAAGTCGTAGAAACAAAGACCAGCGATTTGACTTGAATTCACCCTGTAAAGACTCAAGACTTGACTTGGACTTGCCATGTGTAAAAGACTTGAAGCTGGACTTGGACTTGCACTTTGTAGACTCCAGTCTTGACTTGGACTTGCCAAGTGCAAAAGACTTGAGACTTTACTTTGTTTTGGAACTCAATGACCTGAGAATTGATTTGGACATGTCCTTTAAAGACTGGAGACACGACTGACTTGTACTTTATGAACTTGAGATTTGACTTGGACTTGGACTTTATAGACTTGAGACTTCACGTGGACTTGTACATCATAAGACTTGAGACTTGATTTGTACTTGGACTTTATAGACTTGAGACTTAGATTTGGACTTCATAGACTCCTGTCTTGACTTGTACTTGTACTTGTACTTGAGACATAACTTGGACTTGGACTTCTTAGACTTGTGACTTGACTTAGATTTGTACTTTTTAGACTTGAAACTTGACTTGTACTTTATAGACTTGAGATTTTATCTGGACTTGTACTTCATAAGACTTGAGACTTGACTTGGACTTGGACTTCTTAGACTCAAAACTTGATTTGGACTTGTACTTTATAGACTTGAGACTTAGCTTGTATTTGTAGTTCTTAGACCTGAGGCTTGACCTGGACTTGTGAAGATCTCTGCTTCAAATATAAAACCTTTAATTGAATAATCAAATCAAAACACTAAATCAAACTGAGTTATAAATGATTGTCAGGTTCCTAACATCCACTTTAATTTCCCAGAATTCTCTCTGATCTTTTAATCTGCCTCTTGACAGCTGAACAGAAGCTTATTCTCAACACTTTGCTGTGCGTGGTAACCCCTAGATTCTTTTTTTTTTTTTTAAATAAAACTGTCAGGGAAATGGTTTAAATGTAAAACAGTGTTTAGAGGAGAAGGGAACAGAATGGAGTGCGAAGTGTTCTTGTAAAACATTTTTGCACATTATTCACTTTTTTCTTTTACAAGTCATAAAAACAAATGAGCGTCAAAGTGAGCAAGGCTGATGATTTTTTTTTATCAGGTTCAGAGTGATGCTGGAACCATGGATTAATTATCTGCTCTATAGCAGATTACATGCAGCTCGTGGCATCAGATTTAGATTTTAGACAGATAAACATCTTCCTGATCCAACAGCTGACTCATTTATATTCAGTCTCACTAATAACGTAGATGGCTCCAGTTTGATCTGCAGCTGTAAATCACTCATTTGCACCTTCTCCCTGCAGCACTTGCAGCCTCCTGTCCTAAAACCCTGTGATAAACGTTGTTGCTGTTGTTGAGTCTCCAGCAGACACAGCCTGTGGTACTTTTCTCACGCTCAGAGGGATTTATGCTCTCAAAATGTGGCTCATTTTGCACCTCGTGATCTTCTCGAAGACTCATTTGTGTAACTGTGTTCGATGCTTGGAGATTTCAAAAGATGCTAGAGAAGCTGCATGCAGGAAGCTGCATGCAGAGTGATGACAGCTAGACAACACAGCACAGAAGCTCGTCTACAGCTCTGTTTAAATAACGCTGGAAGGCAAAGACTTCATTAAAACAGCATGTGTGGCAGAACGAACTGATAGATAGAAGCTGTGCTGCTTTTGTTCTGTTTCTTCTTTTGTTACCATTATTCAAATTTATTAATGAGATTTAAAAAAATAAAGAATTAGCTCAGACACCTGCTGCTCATATATCACATCCACCAGTTATAGACTGTTAATACATAGGCACAAGGCATGATGGGAGCATCACTTCCTCTCTTCTTACCCTGATGCACCCATCACTCTGGAGTCTGGAAGGAGTAAATCTGGACTCATCAGACCACATGACCTTCCTCCATCACTCCAGAGTTCAGTCTGTATGCTCCCCAGCAAACTGAAGCCTTTTTTATCCGATTATCCTCACTGATCAGTGGGTTTCCTGAGGCTCCACAGCTGTTTAGTCCCAATCCCTTGAGTTCACTTTATACTGTGTGAGAGGAAATGTTCTTAATGCTCGAGTTCAGCTGTTGATTTTTAAAGATTTGATTTCACTAATGTTTAAGTTGCTGAAGATTATTTTTGGATCACATTTCTCCTACAAAGATAATTGGTTCCCTACAATCCTTCCCACTTTAATCATGCGTAGGACAGACCTTAACCCAATTTTAGCTGTTTCAGCATTTCCTTTGATGTTTTTGTTGCGACCCAGAAATAGTTTATAAATTCTGTAATTAAGAATTGAAGCATTTCTATTAGCTAATATTTTATTTTGTCTGTTTGTTACAATTGTTCTATTGTTATTTTTATACAGGCACTAGAAGTGGGTAACAATTTTGGGTAATCCACGTCATCAAGTCTGTGCACACTAGTGCAGCAATGATATGGTTTTTTTTTGGTTGGAATCCATGTTTTTTTTCTGTGACTGTTCAGTTGTGTCCGGCTGCTTCCAGAGAAGATACAAAACATTAAGCAGACCGGGGAGAATAAAGTTGCCAAACACAAAACGGAGTCCGTGGTGTTTCAAGGGTGCAACATTTTCTTTGATGAACGCCAATAATTTGATGGTTCTGACACGGATTAACAGCTTTTCCACAACCACAGGAAGTGTCTTCTGACATGGTTGTTTATGAAATAAGAAGCTGCTCATTGCATCAGTTATAGGTTAAATAACTTGTTACCAGTAGAAACATGATCATCCATGCATCCAATGGGAGCTCTTATTGTTAATATTTCTATTATAATAATTATTATCTTGCATTATATGTTCTGCCATATGAATACAATATAAGTAAAACTTTACATATTTTTGTTGGTGTGGAAGTTGAGGGGTTAATGAAAAAACATGAATATTTGTTTGTTGATATGCAGATGCCACATGCTTCCCACAATGCATTGCAACAAAAAGCAGTGTTTGTCTGAGGAGTTCTGCTGGACTCTGTTAAAAGTGAACTATTCACAGCTGTATTATATTTGAACATGTGCATTGCTTACTCATCTTCTCATTAATTATATTTTCTCACATCTGATATTTTTTAAAAGCCTTCAGAATCTGCAGTAATTTACTACACGGTATCTGGACACAACATCTGGGCTCTTCCAGGCCTTAGTTGTCTTGACGTTCAGACATGTTCTAAGGAGCTTCTAGCTAATCTAAACATACTGCAGTTCAATAAGAATTCACTGGATTTTAATTTTATTTTTTTAATTTATCATATTAAAGTGTCTCTAGTGATTTTGTGTTAAAAAAATTTAATTGAAGATTCTTTTCCCGCAAAAAACTGAATCCTGTCTGATGTACCTGTTTCTAAGTTTAAGACTTCTACCTCTTTAGTAGGATTAGTATGTTCTTCAGAAACCGTGTCACCTGGGGGAGTAGAGCCACTGCTCCTCATCGAAAAGAGGTGGCTTAGGTGGTTTTGAGGTGGTTTAGGTGGTTTTGAGGTGGTTTAGGTGGTTTTGAGGTGGTTTAGGCACCTGATTCCAGGTCGCCTCGCTCTGGAGTTTTTTGAGAGCATCCGACTAATGAACACATCCAGACCACCTTAGAAAAACGTTGGAAAAAAACCAAACTTATTTTTCTACCACACCACATAAAGATCTAATTTCCCAAACTGTGAGGATTCAGCCAATAACTGGAAGAGTTAGTCATCAAAATAAAGACGTCTGTATTCCCATCTGCTTGCCTGGAAGGGGATTTGAAGGAGAATGAAGAAATCAATGGATTTTCAGCAACAAACAGTGTTGAAGAGACACTGTTGCTGGAGTGCTTGATGGAGCCAGTGAAGCGGTCTCCACCATCTGTGAGGGGATTTGTTGAATTATCTGCCACTTCATCCCAAAATGCCCTCGTTACAGAGGATTCTTCCACAGCTGAAATGCTCCTTTTTTCTCCCCCTCACACAAAGAAGTGTTGCCCTCATTTCTGTCACGCCTCCTCCTGAACACATGTCAAACTGAGACAAATGCACACACCAACTGTTTTCCAGCTCCTGGTTCCTCGCTCCTGTCCCCCTCCGCGCGGGCCTGTCCTGGAGGATCCGCCGTTTGATTTGACCGGGCAGCTGTCAGCAGAGTCGCCTGGCAGGCTGCAGAGCATCTTGAAAAGTGGAATGCTATTTCTAGGACTTCACAGAATACAAAATGAATGCTCAGGAGAGAATAAGCCACACAGAGGATGAGTAATCAGGTCAGGCTGCTTGATTGTGCTTTTCTTTGACAAACTAACACATCCCTCTGAAAACATCGCCTAATACTACTCTTATTTCTCTCCTTTCATGTTGGTTTTTGTTCCCATTTTTGCTCATATAATTTCTATTTCATGCAATGAAAGAGGGGGGGAAATGCAAAAGAGCACTTTTATGTTAAAGTGTTTAGAAAGAGAGGATGGGGGGACATAGTGGGAGGAGGAGAGAGAGAACTGATAGTCACGACAAAAAGAAGCATGAGTCATGTTCCTGTGACGTCTGCAGACGGGTCATCAGGTAAGCAGCACCCATGTGTTACATTCACTGACCCAGAGGCTGCAGAGGATGGGAACGTGAAAGCTCTCATTAATGAATCAACCGTGAAACAAATTGCTTCCATTGACAAACCCGCAGAGGGACCGTGTGGCTGCTTTTTAGCTTTATGATGCAATTTCTCCATCTTTATCGTCACAGGTTTAGCTTTACAGCCTGCAGCTTTACTGTTTTTGTTCAGTCTCGCTGCTCTCATCAACCCATCCAGCAGGTTTATGAAGTGTTTTCTGACAAGGATCTCTATAAAACTCCCTCCTGTAGTTGGGACGACCACCAAGACGGCAGAGAGAGACGGGTTTACAGCGGCAGGAGCTGATAAAAACAGCAAATACTATACCATACATCAGATCTGTCACTCAGTCACTGATAAAACTAGACCCAATAAATTTAGACCCAAAATATAATGTTGGTCTTCAGTGATGGTAAAAAGGACCTAATTGCTATTTAAAACATAAATAACAGGGTTTAAAATGAAACAAATTTCCAGGACATTTTTAATAGTTGTCTCATGTAAAGTAAAATCATAATTCATTTATTGCTACATTTAGCTCCTCATAATAAAATGATGTGACATTTTCATCATGTTTCTGTAAGAAAACTATCATATTATGTCTTAATGTTTAAATAAAAATCTATTTCTAATTAAATCCAGAGATTTAAAGGTTAACCTAAGTGATCAGAATCACATCTACAATACAGAAAGTGAAATCTAAATGTTGACATTCAGATATAAATGATGCATATTTAAACAAAAGCACGTAAGCAAATATAAATATATAAATAGTTTAATTTGCATGTTTCTGGTATCATTTGGTTCATATATTTAGATTTGATTACAAATATTAGAAATGTATTACTATTCATATAGATTTAGATATAATATAAAATATTTATATTGCTTTCAAAAATATTTAGAATACATTTTCCATATTTGCATTTGACTCTAGACATTTAGATTTATTAATATATTCTGATTTAATTCTAAATATTGAGATATAGAGAGTTCACTCTAAATATTTAGATTTATTTTTACATGTTTAGGTTTGGTTCTAAATATTTAGGTTTAACTTTATATAATTAGATTTGATTCTCAGTATTTTTTATCTTTTGTGTTTGATCCTGAATATTAAGCTTAAACTTTATATATTTAAATTTGATTCTACATATTTTTAATTTTCTTCAAATTATTAAATTTGATTTAAACATTTAAACTGAACATTATTATTATTATTATTTGAAGCTTAATGTAATAAACTAGTGTTCTTGTGTTACAACCAACAGCTCACACTTTATTAGCCTCTAATGTTAACAAATTAGGAATAATTATATATTTAGTATTGTGAAAATATAACTCAGAAACATCAAATAATTTAATATTTCTTAGATTAGATGATAATAAACATTGTATAACAGACTAATTACAGTCATTACAGATCCTCAGTTTTTACCATACAAACCCTCAGCTGACTCTGAAAACATTTTGTTGACTCAGATGTTTGAGAGATTAGAGAGGAAAGAAGTAAATGTGTGAAAATGGAAAATGAAATGCAGCTGATAAGCTCTGAGTCTGATGTAGTGAATCACAGGCTTCGATCTAAGCAGCTTAACTCCTCTAGAGATGTCTCTCTCTCTCTCTCTCTCTCTCTCTCTCTCTCTCTCTCTCTCTCTCTAGGATGCTCTTTTTACAAACAGATGGAAATCTGCTTCTGAATCAGCACAGATTCATGCATTAATACTTTGTTTTAAAAAATGCATAGTATCATCCCTATTTATTACTGTGTTTGATCCCAGCATGCCGCAAGTTAATCAATGTCAGACATTTTTTTAAATCGTTTTTAATCCATTTTATAGTTTTTACTCCACATATTTTACCTGTCATGTTGCATACATGTCTCTCAGCCACAGATAGAAACTCCCTTATGCCAGTGACCGTGTTTGCATATGTGGTCTGTCACCATTACAGTCATTGTCTTATTAAATCAACAGGCAAGATAAAAGGATCCTCTGCTCGCTGTGAGCAGCAGATGATGATAAAAGCCTCTGGCAGCAGCCTGAGAGCAACATTATCACACAAGACAAATCCAATGGGGAGCAATTAAAGTGAGGTAGCTACTTTATAGACCGTAACCTCCAGACGATGGGACGGAATATCGTTATTTGGGTGTCATGAGTAAGTGTGGAATATCTAAAACCCCCTCTTTTGCACACTTGGATGTACTTAATTGCTGAGAGACATAATTAGATAAAATGCATCACCGGTGTCGTGAAAACATTTTTGCATCAAAGTTATTGCATGCCTCTTTCCATTTGCTCTTTTTCATTAAAATGCTTTAAGAAAAGAAACAGAAACCTGGCTAACAACGAAAGAGTTTGAGTTTAAGTTAAGCAAATATACATTTTATTTATTTTAAACACAAGACAGATAGAAAATCTCATTTTATCCTTGAAGAAGCTGAAATCCCAGTCATCCTCCTGATGCTCATTTTAAATGCATGCTTGTTCACTTGTCTCAAAAGCATCTCACCAACGTGAAACGTGCAGAAAAAAGACCACTTTGATGCGCCAGAGGCCATTACTTGAAAGCAGATGAATTCTACTGAATCCACTGACTTCTTTAGACCAGAACGGGCAGGTTTTAGTGGTTATCAGTGGGTCAGCAGGAACTGGGACATTAATGGTAAAGGTCTGCAAGGACAAGATCTGAAACGCATAATGAGAACTGATTTGTGTTCCAAATCAAAGGTAAATTTATTACCATGAAAAATCAATTGTGTCAAACATTATTGCAACACATTTAAACAAGTTAAATATGTTTTTATACATTTCTTGCTGTTTTAAATGCCACGATGGGAATCGGGGCACCGAGAAACATCAGCATCTGCCAGCTGGCGAACTTCAGGGCACAGCGCTGTAGTCCCACCCACCAAGCCAGCTAAATTAGAGTGCTCTAGAGAAAAAAACACAAATAAAACCATCAACATTCAGAACATCGTAGTGCTTTAGATCAGTCTAATTCAAATCCTACAAAGATTTAGCTAATTCAATCTGACTCCAAAGCATGAAACAGGCAAAGGATGTGGGTAAAAACATGATCAAAAACAACCATTTCATGAATTTTAGACATGCTGTACAAACCTGTAATTATGTCCTACATTGTATTTTCTTGTTGCCATGGCGACTTCAACAATGCATTCAATTATAGCACGTTTGTTTGCAGGGGACAGATGCTAAAGTAATTGGTTAACATAGTAAAGGTGGAAAACGCTGTTTCTAAGAGACATGGGGATGTAGTGGAGATATTTTTGGAAATGAAAGCTGGAACAGTTTGAAAGCGAGACCCAAGTAGAAACAGAATATTATAGATTAGAGTTTGAGTCTGTTTTCTGCTTAAAGACTGAAAGTCTGTTTTTAGATGTTAGGAAATGATTTGAGAGGGAATTCAGTTTTGAACTGGGTTCTTTAGATTCTGAACAGGTAATAATTAGTCACCTGTGTAAACAACCTCAGTTTGGAGAAACAGAGATTCATGCATGAATCATGTAATTCTAATCAAAGTTCATGTTTTATTCTCATTACTTAGATTGTTTTAGCATTATTAAAGTGGATTTCTTGCTTTGTATTTTGATCTTTCTGAATCAGTATCTTAGCAACACGGCAGCTTGTTTCCAGTTTAGTTTTTTCACATTAAACGTTTTCATCTGTGAGCCACTAAACATGCCACAGTCATTCAAAAATATACTTATTTTTGTTTATAAAAGTGATTTTATAATATTTTGTTGAAACTTTTTACATTTACCTTCACATATTTGTTCTGATGACAACTCATGAGTATCTTTCCGAACTGAAACTGGCTTGAAAAAGTTCCT
Source organism: Callopanchax toddi (assembly GCA_006937965.1). Classification (NCBI taxonomy): domain Eukaryota; kingdom Metazoa; phylum Chordata; class Actinopteri; order Cyprinodontiformes; family Nothobranchiidae; genus Callopanchax; species Callopanchax toddi. Next base: position 2,079,662 of record SSNR01000081.1, read on the forward strand.
AAAAATATATTTTAAAGCAGTAATATTTAATGAATTTATCAAAAAGTCAGTTTGGTGGAGCAGTTTGGTGCCCTATAATATTAGGAGCTTTGTTGTCTGAGGCACTTTGCATTTTCTCCCATGGCAGCTTTGTCCTATAGGTGAAGGGTGAGACAAAGAGCAGTTCAGAGGACCTTTCCTGAGAAAAACACCAGAGTATACCCAGTCCAGAGGGTTACTGGAGTCCAGCCCTGGGGGGGCCAGAGGGTGTGATCCAACTATAGGGGGATCCCACTCCTCAGCCTGCCTGGAAAGGTCTACTCCAGAGTGGAGAGGAGATTCTGGTGGATAGTTCTGGTTGAGGAGGAGCAATGTGGCTTTCATCCTGCCCGTGGAACCATGAACCAGCTCTGTTGCTGCATTCAATTTCTTGTCGGAACTCGGAAATTCCAATTCTGAGTGGGAAAATAACTTGAACGCCACCCCAAAATCGGACTTCCTAAAGAAAGTCTGAGATTTTTTTTAAACACCGACTTTGGGGGAAAAAAGATGGCAGCTCTCCACGAGAAGAGTTAAATGCAGTGAAAACATGTTTATTTTTCAAGATCTGCTTGTTTGGATGTGTCTAAGTTCACACTTTTGTATTTTCTGACTCTAAACAAATTCAGAGTGTTTGCATGAGTGAATTAATTAAAGTCTAAAACTGTTTTGAATGTGTGCTGCTAACAAAGGCAACAATGGCAATGTGTTTGTGTGTGAACCAAACAAAGAAATACAACTAGATTACTTTTTACTTTGGTATCCCGACTTTTCCGATGTTGCAAACTGGAACGCTGTAACTCGGGTGTGACGTTATTCCCAGTTCCGAGTTCCGACATCCGAGGACAAATTGAATGCAACATTTACTCTAGGGTGATGCAGGGGACACAGGTGTTTGCCCAACCAACCCACATGTTTGATGGATCCGCAGAGAAGGCTTCTGACCAGGTCCCCTGGGCACCCTGTGGGGGGTCACTCCAGGACTATGGAGTGGATGGCCTTTTGTTGAGGGCTGACAGTCAGTAGGCCCTGTTCCCAGTGAGAGTTGGACTCTGCCAGGGCTGCCCTTTGTCACCGGAATTACAAGAGGGGTCTGGAGGTTGAGGAGCTTCAAGCGCGTGTGTCACTGAGCATCCGCGGCCGTATGAGCGTTCTGCAAAGGGACATGCAAAATAAAATGAGCTGCTTGTATCACAGGCTGCGCTGGACGATGACCAGTCCAACAGTGGTTCTAAATGAACTGAAGTGGTTTTAAAGTGCCTGTGACTCCATATTTAAATCACTTTATATTAAACAGGTGTAATCTTTGATGCCTCTAGATTAGCGTTGCACCATTATAACTCAAAATACTCTGTAATTATTTCCTAACGAGCAACTCAGAGATCAGAAGAAAGCGCCGCCTTCCGGTTCTGCTGGGTTTCTCCTTATTTGGCAGCCTGACACTTCTGCTGCAGCAGGGGGCAGTGTCGTCGCGTGAAAGAGAAACGAAACTGAAACTAAACACTACACGGTCTATGGACAATGGCGGCGGCACTGCCTCGCTCCAGTTGTCGTGAACGTGCATGTGGGAGGAGAATTTACCATATAAGCAGGTCCGGATCACTATGACCTCATAGCAGGCTGGAGTGAAAAAAACTGTTTGAAACCTGGGTCTGAAATCTGGAAGAGCTTCTCACTGGCTGTACTAGGAGACTGATGGACGCCGTTTTTTGCTCTTTCTGGCAGGTTTAAGGTGAGAACTCAACGTTGCAACATGATAGATAAGTCAGAAAACATGGAAACTGATGTCATGGGCACTTTAAGATGTTAGAAATCCTCTTTGTCTTTCTAGCTAGCTACCTGTTAGCTTGTTTATCAGGTCAGAACTAGTCTCAGTTTCACAAAATTGAGGTCCTATAGTTTGAACAACTAGTGTTTAAAATCCTTAAACAAACACCTACTTATTTGATGTAAATGTAAAATTAACCAGTAAATCTGATTAAGCTGAACCATCTGAATGAATCTGCTCTGCTTTATATCTTTATCCCTGTAAGAGATTGAGCTAAAAAAATAGACTAAAGAGACCTCAGTCACGTTGTCAGACGACTCTGGAAAACCACAGTGGAAACTCGCCATTAATGCTGCCACCCACACGCGAATTCACACTCATCCAGATGCATGCAAATACTCCATGTTCCCTCCAAGTCTTGAGCTCGGTGTTGACAGTTTGGGACGTGCTGATGACTCACTGTCAGAGAAAACGATTGCCCGGCTCTCTGAGTCACCTGGGTGCTCTGATCTCCGTTTATCCCAGTAAGTGCGGTCACAGGTGGAGGCAGGAAGCCACCTGCCTTCTTCTGTTTGCCTCTCACAAAGGTAAATACAGTCTTCATTTAGCGTGTTGGCTTTTCACTGACACTCACATGAAAGCTCTTTGTGTTCGTGGACTCAGGAAAGAAGAATCACACAGTTTGTTCATGCAAAGCCTGCAAATGTATAACAAAAACAATGACAGATGGCTAATAGGTGTAAAAAATGCCCAATGATTTGGTGCATTTAGAGACATTAATGAGGGTTCATTGGAAAACACTTAACGGAGGTCCATGCATTTAAAAGCAGCAGCAAAACACTCTGCCAAATAATTACACAAAGAGCGAATCTCAATGGGAGGTGGAGTGTTGTGTAGCAGAATGTGATAACAGCACACATGGCTCCTCACAGGGGTTACGCTCATTTTCACCATCCCATTCTGTATTTACAGGGAGACACAGCAAAACCAAACACTGTTTTTAATCTTAAAACATAAAAGCTTCACACCCAAGAAGGCAGACTGCTTTTTATAAACCCACCTATAATGGCTCTAGATCTTTTTTCTTTAAATTTAACTCCAAAAAACACTTCAGTTCGCTCCATGGTACTGCTGCAGGAACACACTCCTACACACCCTCCATCGGCTTTAACAGGACAGCACTGTGATTATAAGAACTGATTCAATGACATTTAATTGGTTGTAAGTGCTGCAGCTTCTTCCTGAATCTGGGGTTTATTATTTGAAATTGGGCGTTTGAAAGACAGAGGGTTCTCCTACATGTAATACCTGTGTCAAGTTTGACTTTTCACTTTAAAATTCTGTTTTTCCTCTTGGTCTTTTCCACAGTGGCTCTGCCACAGTCTGAAGATTATTACATCAGCTGCCTTGTTCTTTTAAAGTGAATCTGTCAGACAGGTGGCCTCACTTTGTGCTCAATATTCTTTGATAAAGAACAGAATTCATAATTAACAAGCTACAAAGTTCTGAGGGGATATTTTTGGTAAGATGAGGGTCTTCTTCTTAAAGACATCTTTGCTCAGCACCAAACATCTCTACAGTTTTGAAGGACAAACAAAACTAGAATTTCCTGGATTTATGCTGAACTAAAAGGAAGGTTTTCATCCTGTAAGAATGGGAATTTAAGCAGAATTTGACCTTTTTTCATGAGCATTTTCACAATAAACGTACCAAACATGGACAATAATAAAAGTAAGAAGACAATAAGTCTGTCGATCCAAAATCACAACTTCATTTAACAGTTTTTTCTGGAAACAAATAATGAAGATTGTATACGTGTTGTGTATTTGTCACATTTTATTGCTCAAACACAACATTTGGTGAGTCTGACTGTAAATGTCAATCACCAAACAGCATGTTGTACTGTATGCATCTGTTGTGACTGAAGAAGGCTGGAACCAGGCGTGGAGTTGGGTAACTGTGTGATGAGGTTAACTCTGAGAGACAGCGCCCTACAGGGTCTGGACCCAGCCAGAGTGACGGTGTTCACGTCACACCAAATATGTCAGGACCAGCGGGGAGTTTCTCCTTCCACTCATATTCACCACGAACCAAACCTTTATCTGTCTGCCTCATGGGCTGCTCCTCAACAGAACTCAAGGCTTTTCTTAGTGAAAATAAACGGAGAAGGACGTCTACAACTGATTATGTTTTACAGTCAACCCAATTCAAGATGGCTGCCAAAGCTAATCAACATTAGCCAAGACAAAAATGTCTAACTGGTTCAGTTTTACAGCTGCTGAGTTATAATGTGATGTGGTAGTAGCTCAGAGTCAGCTACCCCAAACACAACACTCCACTTAGAGTCAACTCTGTCTGTTAGCATTAGAAAGAAAACATGAAAGTGGTTGGACATTTACAGTAGAGCATACAATAAAAAGCTGCAGGATTTGGACAAATTTCACAAGTTTTTGAAGCAGAAAGACAAATATGGCATGCTTATATTTCTTCAGGCTAAGAGGGAGCCGCGTTAGAAGGGCCTGGTGTCATGTCCTGGGTGCCTGCAGGCAGTCTGTGTTTTTCCCTCAGGGCGTGGCAGGCAGATCCTCTCCAGCTGCAGCTCCCAGCTGCAGCTCATCAGCGTCATCAGAGGAGGACCTTCTTAAGGAGCAGATCCACAGAGGTAAACACAGGTCTCCCACTTAGTATCTCGTCTTTGACTTTTTGTAATTCTCTATTCTTGTTCCACCAGTCCATCTACCCGGCGTCGTCCACCTCAAGATCCTCCGGAGTCCTCCTCAATCTCATGTCCGCCTGGTCTGCCTGTCCCCCTGCCAGCCAGCTGCCTCCACTCCCTTCCTCACCACCGCTCCAACCATCCTCACCCAGGACAGACAAAACCTCCCCAAGACCCCCATCTTCATCCTACTAGTAAGACCTCCACTCAAAACTCATCTCAGCACGTATTATCCTCATCTCCAGTTACTCACTCTCCTCTCTCCTCTCAGAGAAGTCTCCTGTACCAGGATCCCACGGATCCTCCCGGATCCGCCTCCACACCACCAAAACCTTACAATAAAAACATTATTTTACTTGCCTCCTGTTTTCCTCAGACTGTTGTGTTGCTCCAGGATCCTCACAAAACCTCAGATTATGACACCTGGACGTCGTGACAGAACGTTTTCTGTCTTGTGTGACCAGCTCCTAACCCCGGCTGAGTGATAATTAATGCTGAAAGGAAGCAGGGCTCTCACACAACCATATCTGCTTTACCTCCTGCTGCTTTCTCAGGAAAACATGGTGAAATGTACAAGACGGCTGCTGTGTTTGATTTTTAAAAGAATGATAAATTACCATAAAAAAATTAATTGTCTACATGGAATTAATAATGTTCACATTAGAGTTCCCATGTCAAATGTAAAACTGCTAATAAATAGACCTCTTTAATGGCTAATAAGGTTAATTTGTGCTGTTTTCTGTGTTTTAGAATATTTTAATGTGTTATAGAAACTGTGAGGTGAAATATTAGTGTCTGAACTGAGTTGCTACATATTTCAGTGAAGAAGCTTCTACATCATGTCTTCAAGCACAACGTGCAGCATAATGTGATGCTTTAAAGATCTGAGAACATATTAAGCTCATTTCCATCTCAGAGTTCCTACTTCCAAACTAAACGCCACACAGACTTGGAGGGCGGCTTGGTGTCAAGAAGGGCGGGAAGGAAGACACTTTTCTCCAAGAAAAATCATCAGGGACAGAAGGATGTTCTGTTTAAGGTCCAGGAATTGGACTGATGAAGACCGGGGTAAAGCCATGTTCTCTGATGAGTCTACTATTAGATTGTCTGGAGAAGAAAATGTGAATGCTACCAAAACTAAAGCTTCCTGAGACCAGAGTGGGAAACGTCCTCAGCCAAGGGACTGGACTCACTCAGTTTAGTTTCAGAACAGCCGTGAAGAAAGTCTCAGCAGCACATCCTGAGAAGATCCCAGACCACTTCTCCTCAAGTGACCCGCCATGTGCTGTGTGGGTCACTTGAGGAGAAGATCCCAGACCACTTCTCCTCAAGTGACCCACACAGCACATGGCGGAGCATCAAGTGCCTCATATAGACTATATAACACTGCAGGGACCCTTCTCTGTCAGATGCCCTGAACACCTTCTATACTCACTTTGTGGACCCCAGCACCCTCACCAACTCCAGACTGCATTTCATGACATACCCCCCTCAACGTGACCTCAGCAGTGAGATCAACCCACAAAGCTGCAGGCCCAGACATTGTGCTGGGGAGGGTATACTGAAGGACTGCCGTCACCAGCTCTCTGAGGGGCTGTCGGACATCCTGAACATGCTCTGTCACAGGCAGCTGTACCCACCTGCCTAAAGACCACGATCCTGGCCCACATTAAGAACTCCATCAACACCATGACCCACACCAGTTAGCTTATCACAAAAACAGAAGAACTGATGACGCCATCGCACACATTGTCACACTTCAGCCACTCGGAGAGCAAGAACTCCTATTACTGTTTGCTTTTTGTGGACTTTAAATTCAACACAATAATACCACAGTGTGCACCTGGTGCACAAACTCAACTCACTTGGACTGAGCCCTGCCCTCTGCAACTGGGTCCCAGACTTTTTAACAGACAGTCTGTAGGATCATCTCCTCCTCCCCCATCGTCCTCAGTACCGGCACCCCACAGGGCTGTGTGCTGAGTCCCCTCCACTCACTTATGACCACACAGCAAAATACCCAGGCTGCCATAATATGCTGATGGTGGGATGCATCAGCAACACTGATAAGTCGGGCTACAGGAATGAGGCTGAAGATCTGGAAAAATGGTGCAAGGACATCCTCTGCATCAATGTGAAGACAAAGATGATCATGAGCTTCTGGAGGAGAGGACAACTCCCACCCCCACCCCCCCGACCATCAGAGGGGAAGCTTTTGAAGGAGTCGACAGCTTCAGGCGCCTGGACCTCACCAAGGTACCTGGAGGAATAACAGCTCAGTCCTAGTCAGGAAGGCACACAGCATCAGATGGTAGAGGCGTGTTGGAAGTTCAGTCCTGAGGGCCTTCTACCAGAATGTCATGTGCTCCTGTGACTCAGGAGCTGAGGGAAAACTGAGCTAACTGAACCAAGGGGGCAGGGATCACGACACCACCAGGCTGAGAAACAGCTTTTACCCTGAGGCGGTGACTCAGACAGAGCACTACAACTCCGATGCCTCAAAATCAAAATAAACCTGTGAGCTTGTGCAATAACTGGATGATACGTTTGCACATTTACTGCATATTTGCACATGCAGAAAAAAAATCAACCTTATCAGTAGTAGTGCCTTTATTGTTCTTAGTTTTATGATTAAATATGGACTCTTGACTTAAACTTCATGGAACTTATAATAGAACCCTTTGAAACTCATGAACTGCCTCAGTAACCATAGAAATGTCTGACTAAAACGATGAGGCCACCCAGCACTCAGCACTGATTTATGATCTCCTCATTAGTAACCTCATGAGTTCATGTGAGCTCAGACCATCAGAATTCTGTTTTATCAAGTGGAAAATGACTCAAATGGGAAACCGGCCTCAGAGCGAGCAGCATCTTCAGCACGCAAGGTGGAAACGATTACACAGAATTCACCACGTTGTGCAAAAACGGATTGCCTTTGTGTTGAATTGCAATTTAATGAGCAATTCAAGGAAAACAATCAGCCTCAGCAACATCTTAATACAAACAACCTCCCGGTGGATTAGGAGCCCTCAGAGCGACGGTCCGGCTGCATGAATGAGTGTAATTACAGCCTGTGTGTACGGTGGTGGTCCTACACAGATGAGCACTTACTCCCATTATCCCCAGGCTTTGGCACACACACACGCACACACACACACACACACACACACATACATGTATTTATCACGTTGTGAGGACTCTGACCTGAACCTGCTTTGTGAGGACATGCCTTTCCAGCACAGCTAGAATGATGCAAAAATTCAATCAACCACCAGGTGGTAGTAAAGATTAGGAATTTCACTTCAAATTTTGACTAAGTCAAAGTAAAAAAAATCTTTTTTTTCTAGAGTTGTGAGGACCTGCTGCTGTTGCTAGGCAGATTAGATTATTTCCGCCCATTATTTTTATAGAGTTGTGAGGACTCGCTAGGCAGATTAGAGTGTTAGTGTTCTCCAACACCTTTTCTTACTTTTGTTGACATTTCCACATTTCAAATTCAAATGTTTTAAACTTTATTTGGAATAATTACATAAATTAAACTTTTTAAATATCTTGCACTCTTTGATCAAATAGGCATTAGCAAAAAGAGGAATTCCACTATGTTGACTTAATAAAATACTCTCGCTATTAATCTGTAGTTTTTTGTTTCTATATGGTTATTTAGTGAAATATTAAGTGACCTAATTATAAAATTAAATATATAGAGATAATATCCTGGAGTCTAAATAATTGTGCAGTTCAAATAAAGGTTATTAATAGATGTTTACTGTACAATCAAGCACTTTTCTCAACTTAAAGTGCAACTACATTTATCAAGTAAATAAAATTTTAATAAAATTGACTCAATTAATAATATAATTGAGAATATCAGATTTGTAGCTGTGCAACATCTATTCTTCCATCCATGTTCTATACTGCCCATTTAAAGTAGGATCATGTGGTGGGAGAGTTTGGTATGCTTTAGGATGGTGGGACGATGCCAGAGTACCTTGAGCCAACCCAAGCATACACAGGGAGATTCAGCCAAGATTCAAACTGGAACTCCTCTGCAGTGAAGAGATCAGGTTAACCAACCCCACCATGTGCCCTGTGAACCTCAGGTTACATTAAATTAAAAGATTTAGTTGTACACAAATATTTGTTTCCCATATCAGTCTGTGAAAGTAAAAATTAATGAATAATGCTAAACAGAAGACTTGACAAAGGCAGTAAATTTTTATTGAACTTCTAAATCTCAGAAAGATGACTTACTGTATAACTGCAGCAGTTTATGGAACAAAAATTACATTCTATAGTGTGTAACATACAAACTTAAACTCATGCTGCTTTTCAAAACAGAAAATCTGCTACATACGTTTTCTTTTTTGTGCACTTATTGTGTTATAGAT